>CAHIKZ030003891.1:1247500-1387500 GCA_903632075.3 Acanthosepion pharaonis
GCTAGCAATGTTGCTTTTCTGTTTCTTTCCTTATTTGAACTTTCTGACATTCCTATCTTACTGCAAATTCCTCGCGTCTTCATTGTCAAATGTTCTCTCATGTTTGCTGTTCAATTTCCCAAGCTGCTGATTGGCACGCAATGAAACAACCGAAATGGAGTACAAACATCTACGAACCAAATAAGTAATGTGAATTTCAAGCCCTTCGAAAAAGATAAGTATCTGTTTCTTTCTAGTGTAAATAGTGACATAGAATAAAACAGTCTCAGTATACATATAAGTTAAACACAGAAAGTTGAACACAGATAGGTAATTGTCGGCTTTCTCTTTTCACGCCAAATTTAAAGATAACGATAAGAGATGACCATTCGCAAGAACTTGATCTGGAATCGAAAAAATAGACTTTTGCTTATGCGATGCAAAAATCTTATTAAACATCAAATCTTTATTATTGCACCGTGTCTTACTGTGGCATCCATATTAGTGTAGCTTACTTAGTACTTGAACAGAAGTAGAGTTTTATCCCTTGTTTCATTTTAGAATCGGGTTTACGGTTCCTTCTAGATTACTTCAACTTTTTATTTCTAACGTCTCCACCTGAATACTGAAATTTTATTCACTATTTTTCTCTTCAATAGCAGTAGATAGGTTCGGCTGTTGCCCGGTTCACACTCCTCCGAAGTCTTTTGAACAGGAGCAGATATTTATCCTTTGTTCAGCATTTAGGAATGGGTTTCAGGTTCCTTCTGAAATATAATCATTTATATATATATATATATATATATATATATATATATATATATATATATATATATATATATATATATGTGTGTGAAAATATATAGAAAATAGGAAGGAACTGGTTAGGTAAATAGTCCAAAGTTCCTTAGTATTTTTGGTATTATTTTTTAAAAATAGTGCTCGATACAAAAGTAGAGCATAAATATAATTATTTATTTAAAATATGATTCCAAATCGCTACATAAGAGGTCTCATGTTTCAAAACAAGAGCCGAAAACTTCAATATAATCCTTTAAATTAAATTGAGTTGAAATTAAAAAAGGGCTCCGTTCCATCTTCAAGCGAATTTTTTGTTGGAATAACATATATCTGAAATTTACTTGTTTTAAAAAAGTTGAAATCAAAATCACCATGGTAACAGCTAGGCGAATTGTCTAAAATGGGTAGGCGAGTGTAGGGTGTTAATGATGAGTGGCGGTATAGAGATACTTTCAAGGTGTCAAGTCGGGGGAAGGTGAGGGTGTTAAAAAAGAAATGAAGATGTATTAAGCTTTCGTCAAGTTGGCTTGTCTATGGAGATTTATTTATTTATTTTATTTTATTTTATTATGAAAGGGAATTGTGCATATAAAAAGAAAAACTTCCGTGGCTTTTGTTTTTTGACGACTTCATATATATATATATAGTTGGGCGTGAGAGAGATGTATTGATTGATTTGTTTCTTACGGTTACCAACTTTCTGCAGGTTATTTAAAGCCATAAAATAATTTTTGATCATAAGAGTTTTGGTAGTGATTTTACTTATAATTACAAGTCGTATGAATTAATTATAACCGGCGTGGGGAGAGCTGGATCTGTTTGTGAGTATAACGAACCCAACCGGAATTGGAACTCAGCTCTCTGATTAAAATTTCCGAGCAATACCTATTACATCGGTCCGGACATCCAAGCTTACAACATCTGGTATTTCCAAGAGGTCACCCATCAAGGTATTGACTAGGCTCGAAAATGCTTAACTCCAAAGATCGTATGAGAACCGGCGCTTCAAAGTAATATGGCCGTAAGCCCATATGTGATTGGTTGATTGATTGATTGATTGATTGATTGATTGATTGATTGATAGAAAAAAATAGATAGATAGATATATAGAGAGAAATAGAGAGATAGAGTGAGATAGATAGATAGATAGATAGAGAGAGAGAGAGAGAGAGAGAGAAATAGATAGATAGAGAGAGAGAGAAATAAATAGATAGATAGATAGATAGATAGAGAGAAAGAGAGAGAGAGAGAGAGAGAGAGAGAGAGAGAGAGAGAGAGAGAGAGAGAGTGGTGGCGATGGCTAACATACCAGTTCTCCTTCTACGTTATTTGTTTTATGCAGGAGGTCGGCAAACATGTTTCTATGCAATCCCTTTTTGTCGCGTTAATTAACACTTGATATTTTACAAAAAAAAAAAAAAAAAAAAACCCTACCCTCTTTGTGGTTGTACGTTTCATAATCAGACAATAAAAACTGTAAAGCCGACCTTCTCATAGACAGACTTTGCGGAAGTCGGAACTGCAGGAAAAAAAAAATCATTTCCCCATAACTACCTTACTTTCTCAAACAATAGAAGCAGAATAGCTGATAGTCACTTCGTCAGCCTTTCCGGAGTTCCAAACATATGATTTACTTTATACAGAAACGCAGCAAATTCTGTGTAATATTATATTTGCCGACTATTGTTAACGATACTGTCTCAATTTGGTTACATTCACATTATCTTGAAGCAACTACTGACGAATGAGACATTTAACGTTTAGTTTGTAAAGAAAAGCATAATTATATAATTAGCGAACCTCCTGAAGTGGTGACAATAAAATTTATCATTTGCATATAAATAAATAACTGTAAATACAGTACTGTGCAAAATAATGTGACTCGGTAATAATTTTTTCGATTATTTTTAACTTCAATTACAAATAAATTTCTTTATCTATTTTACAATTAAAAATAGACATATTATTTGTAAAATTAAAATCAGTTCGGAACTATTATTTTTAAAAATGAATAAAATAATAACCATTTTTGAGTATTTAACAAGTTTTCTACTGCACAAATTGTGACTCATTAAAAAATGCGTCAATATTTTAAAACACATTGTAATTTTATTTCCATAATTTTATTCCAGAATATTCTTAAAAATTCTAGAAAGTTCTAGAATTATATTAAAGTATATAAAAGAAACCAAAATATAATTAATTAGTGCTTTCTTATGGACAGCTATAAGCACGCACTACAATCTGTTAAAGTAGCAATAGTTGCCCTATCAAAAGCTGATAAATCGACTCGAGAAATTGCAAATAATGTCAAAACATCCCTATCAACTGTCTTGAAAGTTTTGAGAATCTTCAATTACACTGAAACATTTGTCAAGGTAGAAAACATGGGTAGAAAACAGAAGATCGATGAGAGAACCGGCCGCGAAATTATTAGAGTAATTAAGCAAAACCTGTCAATTAGCAGAATAAAAATTGCTGCTACCTTGAAAAATGATCTCGAAGTAAGTGTCAACTGCTCTACTTTTACAAAGCCTGTTCAAAATGTTTTAAGCCATTGCTAAATAAAACACATAACGCGAAACGTTTAGCATGGGCAAAAACTTAGTAGTCTTTCACTGAGTCTGATTAGAAAAATGTTCTTTTCTCCGACAAGACAAAAATTGAAATGTTTTCAAAAGACAAAGGAACGAAAATCAGACGGAGGAGCAAAGAAAACCCATTTGAAAATGACAGTCAGTTTTATGGTTTGGGTGTTGCTTCTCATTCAATGGGACCGTTTTTTTCAAACCAGTAGATAAACGCTGAATACTCAATACTCAAAAATATTGGACACCTGCTTGTTGACATCTGCCGAAAACTCGAAATGGATCAATCAAATCTGATTTTATGCAAGACACACATCAAAGCAGGTGAAAAATTATTTTTCTGAAAAAAAAGTTAATGTTATAGTATGGTCCCAACAGTCACCTGACCTAAACCCAATCGAACATTTTTGGAGTATAATAAAAGTGAGACTTTCGAAGAAAATCATTGAAAACGAAGAAGCTTTGATTGAAAATTTTATTGTGGAGTGGAACAGTTTGCTAGGAGATGACATCTGCAAAAATCTCATTAAGTGTATGCCGGACTTAATCAACAAGGTTCTGAAAAACAAAGGTTCGAAGCATAAATTAGTAATTAAATTTTTCTTTTGTGATTATTTTACTGAATTTTATTTTTTAATAAAATATTAGATTAATTTTGTACATAATTAATACAATATAAAAAGTGAGTCACTTTATTGCTCAGTAAATATTTACCTTAAAAATAAAAAAATAACATGCTTTAGGTTTGTTTCTTAAGAATTTCTTTGTAAAATTGCAGACAATATACCATTTCCCTTACTTATACACACATTTTTTAAAAAAGAAAAAACAATATTTTGTTCCAAAAAAAATTAACTGGGTCACATTTTTTGCACAGCACTGTACTTTATAGTAACCTGTGGCACACAACCAAAAAAATGTATCTTCTTCTCCAGATATTTATAGTGTTGCTCCTTCTTCTTCTTCTTATTCTTGTCGTCGTGTTCCTTCAGGAGGTTAGCAATCATGGCCTCCACAACCTCCTATTCTTTGTGGCCCTTAGCATTGTTTTGTCTAGCCTTCTGCTTCTTCACCACCATCCCCACACACAAGGTCGTCAGGTGGGTGACCCGCTGGCTTTCCCTTACCTTCTTACCTCAATATGCATTGTGATATGTGTCCATTCAAGGTGTCGGTGATCGTGGTTCTTTACAGTTTGCTGTCCTTTGTCGCTCTGAATAACTTTTGCCTTTTCGTTATCTCTCCCAAACCATGCTCCGTCATCTATTCACTCATGCTAGCAAGGTAGGTGCTGTGTTGCTTGTCTCTGTCTTTCTTACCTTCAATCTGAACTGTGAGTATCAAATTTTCCAAGCCCTCTTTCTTCATTACGTGCCCAAAAAATACTTCAACCCTCTCTTCTTGATGTTATGTATAAGTGACCTTCTTGTTGCCATTGTCTATAGAACTTCGTCGTTGCTCACATATTCAGCTGATTGTATTCTCTGAATCCTTCTGCAGAACCACATTTCTGTTGCTTCAACCATCTTCTTTATCTGTGAGGAGATTAGTTCAGTATTTAGGAGGACAGATAATACATAACAGTTCAGTACTCTTTTCTTTGTTTCTAACCATATTTTTTCTGTTTATTAATACTTTACTCAGCTTTTGGAAGACATCTTTCTCTATTCCATAGATCCTTTGGATTTCCATGTCACACTGTTCGTCCTATGTTAATAGACTTTCCAGATATTTATAGTGTTGCTCCCGTTTGATCTAATTTGCATGTTGGTTTGTTCCTTTTCACTTTGGACTTCATGAGGAAGTGCGGTAAAATTATTAGCTTCTAAAATCTGACTCTTTCCTAAAAATTTTAAAATATGACACTTTTCTAAAAAATGTTTCTTGGTCTGGCCGAGAACTTTTCAGTATCCTCTCGTACTCAACATCTCTTCATACATTAGTCAATGAAAACTTCATCGAACCTCCCGGCATCAACAATTATAAATTATAATGATGTTTATTATTTTATTTTCACCAAAAAGTTCGTTATATTTTGTGTCGTTTGATGGCCTCAGAAATGTAACCTTTTAGATAATTACTTTCTAAATTGTATTTCCTAATTTTAATTCTTAATGTTTAAATAATTACTTTCTAAAACATCGCTTTTTGTTATATTGTACCAACTGTCGTTCCTGCATATATTGAGCAAAGGAATTTCTGCCTAGTTTTGTTTATTATATTAAATATCAGATGAAATAAATGTTATTTTCGGCGTACTATACTTTCTCCATATTAGAAAATATTAAAAACAAAATGTCGCCCAAGTACTAAATCGAGCAGCAGTTACCATAAAAACATAGTATATTCACCTAAATGGTAGTGCGGATAGTGAAGCGGACACTGGTATAGGTAAGTTCAGTCAGTGAATCGATTTGGACATTTGGATTCAAGTGTTGTGTTCAGTTATTGAAAATCGATTTGGTATCGACCAAAAAAGATAACACGTTTCAACAGTTTTACACAAAGTTATATTTAAAAATTTTGGGTTTTACAAAGTTTTGAAAAACAATGAAAATTGCGTTGAAAAACTGGCTGTTTACGCCAATTTTCAGTAGTTTTCAAACCTTAAACACGGTTCACTATTTACATTATTCGGACTATTGTCCACGTCTTTGTCGCAATATTTATTACAACGGCCTTTTTCAGGTGATTAGAATGTCGAACTGAACCCATTATTTCACTCAATGTGGTAGACTGTTCTATTTCCACGTGCCATGTTTAATGGATGTCGGTTATCAGTTATCCCGTTAATTCCCCTCACCAAGTTCTCCACTGCCTTAACCAGGTATTGAACTCACTCTCTTTGGATCTTGTCACTGGATCTAAATAACGCCTTTATCCATGTGTCTTTGAGGACATCCGTGTACGAATTTCTGGGTATTATAAACCTAATATCTTCAGCAACCATTTCTTACCAGTGCTCATATTGCATTTTTTGCTGTTATCATTACATGTATTTTATCAGAGCTCATATTGCAATTTTTGTTGTTAATATCGCTTTTCTCTGGCACTTCTTATTACTGGTTCCCATATTGTATTCATTTCTATGCTTGGTCGGCTCAGGAGAATTTTGTGGCCTAGCATATGTGCTGATTTACAAATTTTCCAATGAGGTTCTTTGTCTATGATCTCAACTTGATACCACAGAGGGCGGTGAACTCCCTTTTCTCTACATATGTGGTCGTACAACGGCCGAAACGTTATAATAAATATGGCCATAAAGATGAGAACAATAGTCCAAATAATGTAAATAGTGTACATAATACCTCATCTCAGAAATATAGACAGATACTTAAACACGGTTGTTTGAAAACATAATTTAGTATTTGAAAACATTCGTAAACCAACAACATTATTGAAAATCGATCGAAAATATTGATTTTTAACAAGTTTCACCAGTTTACAAAAAGTTATATTAAATAAGTTAAAGATAGACCAGGAGCACCGGACCATACGTGGAAGCAATATTCAAGGCGTTGGCTAATGATAGACTTATATATATTGCAATTGTTGTTGTTAATATCGCTTTTCTCTGGCACTCCTTATTACTGGTTCCTATATTGTATTCATTTCTATGCTTGGTCGGCTCAGGAGCACCGGACCATACGTGGCAATAATATTCAAAATGTTGGCGAATGTATGTAATATAGATTCAGGTGAGAAAAAACAATTTATTTGAAGCAGACCTAGCAATGGCTTTAATATAATCTTTCCACGTCAAGTCAGCCGATAACATAAGTCCCAGAAGGCGTAATGAAACATTCTCCTGGTGATCATATGTTGTCATAAACGTATTTTTGAATAACTGTATTTGTATATTAACACTTTGTTGCAGTACATTTTGCATTTACCATTTCTTTCATTTGTTAAAGTAAGGAACTGATTGATCTTGGATATTCCCCCAGTGTCATCGTCAGTAATGATTCGCTTCAGTTCTTCATCATCTAATCGATAGTATTTTCTTAATGTCCTTTTGATGGTTACCTTAAAATATTCGATTGAATCTGTATAATAGGCAATTACAATTCAAGATTAAAGAAGAAATATTCGTTAGTCCTAAACTATTCTTTTACAAGAAACATATCTTTCCAACACCTTTTACAGGAATATAACCCAAAAGAATCATTCAATAACTGAGCGAATTGTACATTTTATTTTGAGCATTAGGCATTGTATCTATTGTGTGACTTTCTTCGGACACCTAAGGAAATACAGCATTTTGAGTAATCACTGATATTGACTTAGTTCCATTTATAAACAGAACAATTTTTTTGGTCTATAGCCCAGAATAAAAGCTTCCGTTTCTTCGAAATCGGTATCCTGCTGATTGATCTGAATTTGTGCAGTAGGGCAAGTTGATTTTTTACTTCTTTAGAAAATCCCCACTGCACTCTTTGCGAAATCTGGGACTCGATGTGATAATTATTGACACAAAGAATTAGATCTATATCTTGTACTAATTCTTCAGCATATAGTTTTTAAAATGCTTTAAAAAAATGTACAAAAATACCAAATTTCCGAAGAGATTGGCTTCAAAAATTTACTATTCCAAAATCGGAACTAACGATGCTGATGTTGTATTTTATGTCATCATTGAAGAGTTTAATGACTCGGCTTTCAAAGGAGTTGAGGACTGCGTAAGAAGAACATAAAAGATTAATGATGTCAGTTCAAATTTTCTGTCCAAGGTAAATGTGTGATGCGAAATCTTCAAAACAGATGAACGGACATGGAGATATATCATCTTTATTGATATTTCAAGAGAAGGTAAGCAATTATAAGCATAATTACGTATAAGGTTTTTTGAGTAGAGAAGTCACTAGTAATAAATAATGAATTTGGTAAATAATAAATATAATAAGTAGTGAATTCGACCCTCATTGATTGCTTCTTACTTTCGCCCTTTTGCCGCATATCTATCTATGAAATGCAGGAAATGTGTGTGTGTAACGAATGCACGGCCGCAATTTTCGACGGATTTGCACCAAAATTTACATGCACATGCTCCAAGTTAGCAGGAAAGCCAAGACCAACTTTGCATTTCCCAACTCCCATCGATAGTGGAAATAATCGATTTTTTCATGCTTCTACGGCAGTTTTCATGTAGTTTGCGGCCATTTTTACTGGCCAGAGTGAGAGCCTATAGCTGGTTGCCACGAATAGGCAGGAAGATTCTATTGGCCAGAGTGTGAGCACGGGGAACGCCGGGCCATGCTGCTAGTCTAAGAGTTAAGACACGTCACCGTGGTGTAATTGTTAGCAAACATATCCCAATAGACTAGTGGCTCTGAACAAGGTGGATATTTCATGTTATTGAAACATTGAAATTCTCCCCAACCCCGGATAGAATGTCAGTGTTTCATGGCTGGAAATCTTTTCTTTGTTTTTTATTTACAGAATTTGGAGTCCGTTATGACTTAAAAAAAATTAAAAAAAGATCTTAAATTCAACATGATCTCACCGTGACCTTTTAATGACATTTTTGTTCATTGAATTAAAATACCCAGGCATTCTACTGAACTTTGTGTTTATTGAAGTATGCTTCAGTTTATTTACTGATTAATTAGTCATGAATTAAAAGAAATTATTGTGCATGTATTCAACTTTAAAAAATCCATCTATGTTTTCTATTAGTATTAGATTTGTAAAGCTTCTCTATAAAGATAATCCATGTAAATGAAAATAAGGAATATTTCCAATAATATATATATATATTATTTGGAATGCACCTTTTTAGTCACACAATCTTGGAAAGGGCGGTTGACATTCTAACATATAGTAAAAAGCGTACATTGGGCAAAAAAGGGTACATTAGGCAAAAAGGGTACATTACGCATAAAATGCTAAGCATGACTGTACTAGATCAATTACGACTGAGTTGTGAGTCCCGATCCTCACTTGATGCTCCTTAGTTTTGACCTTGTGACACATCTAAGCTATGCTTTGTAAATCACTATATTGCTGAGAATATAAGATGTAACATTGAAAAGCTGAAAAATACGATTTTGTTGTGGTAGGATCCACCTAATTTGCATAGTGGAGTACCGACCATATAAATATGGTTTGTACCGGGAAGAGAGGGAGGAATCAAGAGATTCAACCAGAGACTCTGCCTGACTGCGACTCAGTCAACACATTCTCCAGGAACGGTCTTCCCAGGAATATACAAAAGACTATATGTAAATATTGTGTACACTTTCTTGTTTCAATACATTTTGTTCTAAGTACATTTTGTGTTGCATTATTATTCCATGCATTAGTCAAGTTTCAACAGATTTCTTTTCCTAAATGTTCACTAAATACAAGGCCCAGAGTCACTGAACATATGGAAATGTTGATGACTCCCCTCTGTGTATATGATAATAGCGGATATTAGCTCTCTACCTATCTGAATGTAAGCATAAGTCTGAGATATTGCATCACCGGGAAATGAGTTACAAGGCTAAGTGAAAGATGTCGAATTTTGAAATGTGAAGATTGTGAAGCTCCATTCCGGATACGGCAGCAATAGCATAGTAGAATGTACCGAGAATAGTGCCTCAGCAAAAAAAAAAAAAAAAAAGAGACTGTGAACTGACGATGGAAATTGATGCAACCTGCACACAAACAGAAGCTTTTACTAGAAAATAGAAATTCTTAAAGATGTTGAGATTGAAATCAATCAAAGTGCTCTAATTGAGTCATCTTAAAACAACAACAAAAATGATAAAATGGATGTCGTCGATCCTCTAAATGACAGAATTAAATAAAATTGAAAAACAACGACAATAACAACAGAAACAACAACAACAATAGCAACAACAACAGCAGCAATAATAATAATAATAATAAGTTCTTTTAATTAGTTTTTTTTTTTTTTTAGTTGGTCAGTGGAAATTGTCATGATGCCATTTCTAACCTTAGGTCCTTGGGCGGGACTCCGAAAGAAATGTGTACACGCCAGAAATCAAAGGAATAATAATAATAATAATAATAATAATAATAATAATAATAATCTCATAACTGTTATACCTATAATATCTGGTGTCCTGGTTCAGATCAAGAATGACAGAAACAAGCGTATTAACATCATCCCTGATAGTCCCTGATTACAAGAGATTCAAATCATTGCAGTGTTTAATTGCGCACCTTCTCAGGAGAATATTATTACTGTAAAGAAAACAAACACTGTACATGTGAAGTATCGCTTAACATCACAATTTGTGCAGAAGATTCCATATATTTACTATCTTACCTGTTCTCAATTGAAGACATAGTCAGAGATTGTACTAAACAGAAACTATTATTAGAAACAGCACTTTTGTCGGCATTGATAGAAGAAGAACCGGAACGTTAATCTCAAAAACCTACTAATCCGTTATGTCCCATAATCTTTCAAATCCCAAATTCTGTAGAAAAATTAACAAAAAAACTTAAGCCACCTCAATACTTCCATACTTACCCAGTAAATATAACATTGACTCCACTAGCGAATTCCTTGATATGTCAGAGTCTAGCAAATTAAATAACAACATTCTATCCACTCTAGACGCGTCCTGGATAAGACGATAAACTACGTCGAACAGCAAGGCCTCTGATCAGGTTTAGAAGGAGCGTGAAACTACTTCTTAATTGCTGGCGTTCTGACCCGAAGTGGTAGCACCTGTTAGGGTCCCAGGTAGGGGCAAATAGTTGACCCTCAAACTGGGGTCAAAACACTATGAAAATGTAAAAATAGGTTTTAATACCAGCAATGAATTTCTGGAGAAAAAATTATTACCAGCAATAAAGTTTGGGAAAAATATTATCAGTCGTAAATAAAAAACTTGTCGGAATTAAATAACGCACAGACGTTTATATACTTTAAAACAAACCAAACCAAACCCACCTGAGACATAGAAAACTTAATTAATAATGTTCCAGTTTATGAAACTATAGAAATTGTTCTAGAGAACGTATACATTCACCCTTCATACCAAACCCCAAAAATGAAGCTAGCTATTCTGCGAAATATGAAATGGAAACAAAAAAGAAACTTAGCATCAGGAAGAGGCAGTTACTAAACTACATCTGCTTCCTGGGTAAGACAAACTACATCCGCTTCCTGGGTAAGACAAACTACATCCGCTTCCTGGGTAAGACAAACTACATCCAACAGCAAAAGCATCTGATCATGTTCTAAGGTGCGTGGAACCATCTCTTCATTTTTGGTGTTCCCAGTACCTGTTAGGGTCCTAGCTATAGGCAAATAGTTGACCGCCAAACTGGGGTTAAAACACTATGAAAGTGTAAAAATAGGTTTTAATACCAGCAATACATTTTTGTAAAAGATTATTACCAGCAATTAGTTTTTGAAGAAAAAAAATTATTATCAGCAATAGATTTTTGAAAAAAAAAAAATTACCAGCAATAAAAATCTTGTCGGCATTAAATAACCCATAGAGGTTGATATGTCGTAAACCAAACCAAACCAAACCAAATCAGACCCAATCTAGACAAATAACTTAATAATGTCCGAATTTATGAGACTACAGAAATTGTCCTACAGAATGTATACATTAATCCCTAGTAGCCAACTCCTAAAATTAAGCCAGCTGTTCTGCAAAATGTGAAATGGAAACAAAAAATAAACTTTCACTTAATATCAGGAAGAGACAGCTGAAATTTCTGGGGTTGGTAATGAAGAAGGAGGGCTTGGAAAATCTGATACTCACAGGACATGTAACATATTTGATGAGCTTGAGTAAATGGATGGTAGAAAAGGGCTTGTGAGAAATAACAAAAAGAGTAAAATTATTAAGAACTATAAAGGACAGGAAGATGTGGAGGGCCATGATCGCCTATACCCTGGAGGGACACAGCACATAAACTTCTATCCTGCACGACACAAGCAACATTTTACAACCACTATGGCAAGGTTTACGCGTAACTGACAGCGTAGCGATGCTTTTCGCCTTGGACCGACTAATTTCGACATGCGTAGAAAACAAAGTCTTCAATAATTCCATCACCTCCATCACCTCCATCACCTCCATCACCCATATACGCACGCTATATTGATGGTAATGTTGATATTAACAAACAGCTTGGAATAAATAAAGTGAAAGAAACCTTTGAGAATAATTCTGTCCGACACTTTACTTACGAATGAAGTTTTAACAAAACAATTCCCATTTTTGACAAATACTGGAATCGACCATTAAGTCGATGCCAGCAGCCATAATTTTATTACTTCACTTTACAAAAAGCCACCAGCAGAAACTCATGTTGACTTAACTACCAACAGAAATGTAATCACAGATACAAAATAGCTGATAAAACAAAGCAAAAAAAAAAAAAAAAAAAAAAACAAAAAAAAACATGATTTACCAGAACAAAGTAATCTCTTCTTCAGATATGTTAAACATTAAACAAAGCCTAAGCAACAATAATTTTCCTAAGCACGTTATCGGTGGACAAATAAAATAAGCCTCACTGACGCAAACAAGAATAAAAACTATCTTATTCTATCATAAGTAAATTCATCCTAATCATAAACACGATGAAAAAGCAATTAAAACATAATTCACCGGTGCATATCACTCAATGTTCCTAACAAAATCCTAAAATTGATCATCTATTGTAAAAAGTTTACAACATTTAACTTAATTATTACCAATAACATCGGACCTCATAAACCTCCCTTATATAAAACTTATATTGTCTATGAATTCTCATGCCAACACTAATAATAAAACAACATTAAATATTTACATTGGGCATAACATGCACCAGACTCTCACACAGATTGAACTGTCACCTGTTGAAACTTAGTGCAATCCGTGCACACACCGACCAACACATCATGAACGACCAAAATGCAACTATCAACTTAAGACAAATATTAGCTCACAACATCAAAATATTTTATAGTATCCATTGCAAGGAAAGATTAAAAAAAATCTAGATTCTATTATTATACAAAATAAACAGCCCGCATTAAATAAGATATCATTTACCACAAGAGATGCTATCTTGAAATGCATATAATATATTTGATGTGCGCACATTTTAGTATTAAAATTTAACAAATGCATTAAATAATTTATAAAATAAAATAAAATAAATAAACCGCATTATTTTGTATTGCCTCGTTTCCAATAGCAGTTACACATGACGTCATGTTAGACCATTTCAAATGTCCAGCGTCTGAATGAATACCAGGATGAGGACAAAAGAATTAAAACAACAATACAGAAACCAGATCGTTTCTTGATTTATGACTGGAAAGACGTAAGTACCCGAAGAAAAAAAAAAAAAAAAAGAACTTCAATTAGTTTATTTACACCTACGAATGTAATACTAAATTTCTAATCCGGAAGTTGGAAAAGTATAATTATATAATAATAAAAGATTAAACAGACAGACAGACATTATCGGTTCTATTTAATCAAACTTGCTTATGATGGACTCTCCCGTCGTTTTCGACGTATGAGTGTCTTTCAGTTCAGTATTTAATCCTGTCACCGTCCCCTTAACTCTCTCGATAATGGACTTGTTGATCAGGTGGAATAGCATAGAAGGAAGACAGAACTGCAGACACAAAAGATTTGTTTAGAGTGGTGAAGGCTTGTGTAGAACCAGCCACACTTATTGGAAGTGCTGATAACAAGGAGTTAGGGCAAATATTTGCCACGAACACAATGAACAACACCCATCAGGTTTTATTATCACGGAGTTATACCTCTCCGGTACTAGCAGTGCACAGAAGAGTGCAGCGCCTTTTGATGACAATTTCACGTGATTCAGCCCGCCTGCTGAGAGCGGTTTACAGGGTGGATGGGGGATAATTTCTCTCTCTCTCTCTCTCTCTCTCTCTCTCTCTCTCTCACACACACACACACACATATATATATATATATATATATATATATATATATATATATGAGAAATAAAAACCGATTTATTATTACTATTTATTGAGATATGTATATATATATATAAACTTGTTTATATATATATAAACTTGTTTATATATATATATATATGTGTGTGTGTGTGTGTGTGTGTGTGTGTGTATATGTGTGAAAAGAAAGTTTTCTGAAATGTATGTAGAAAAAATTGAATAAAGTATTTATTTTATAAAATAAAGAAATATTGACTTCGAGTAACTATAAAAAAAAAAAAATTCGCTTTTGTTTATCATCACTTGCCTTGATAAAGTCGGGTGACGAAACGCGACGGCAAAAAAAACCCCAAAAAACTAAGTACTGCTTTCCTATTGTCTATTTTATTCAATTTGTCTTTTCTACTGATATATTCTGAGAACTTACACACATTGTTGACCTGGAAAACAAAAACACACACATAGTCAATAAAAAGAAAAAAAAATTACTAATATCGAAACAGAGACTTTCGCAGGAGCGATTTCCAAATTTTAAAAATTTCGAACAACTTTGTAACATTTCTCTTTTTTTATATCATCACTTGCCTCGATGAAGTCTGATGATGAAGGCGCGTAGACAAAAACTATGAACTGTTTTCCTGTTATATGTATATATATGTATGTGTATGTGTGTGTGTGTCCTTAGCAGACTGTACTGTTTCGCAGCTTCTCAGTGCGATTAGACAACCTAATGCCTCAATCCAGGATCGAAACCCAGCTGATCTTCACTCATCTTTACTCGACACAACGAGTCAGCCAAATCTAGCGTATTTACAAATGTAAACAAACGCCAAGCAGCCATAGCGCTCCATTCACTTTACTGAAGAGCTTCGCATTTACGCAGATGGCCGTTGTTTCTAGAATTAGCTTGTCATTTAACAGTGTTCAATTGAAAATATATTTTCAAGAGCTAAATTATGTCATTCGCAGACAGTATTGTTTCGCTGTATCACAGCTCCTCAGTGCGACTAGAATGGACTCTCCCGTGGTTTTCAGCGAATGAATGTCTTTCAGTTCGGATTTTATGTTTATACATCGTATGAGATATCAGTCCTACACGGGATTTGAAAGCAAGTTCACATGAGGGACATGATGAAGCGGTGACCGTCAAATGAACTGATGTAATGGCCCAAGATTTAATGTTGGTTCTTAATTCTCTCAGCTAGTTGAGATGATTCTTTCTTTAGTTATAACTCGGTGGCAGGTGTTTATCCAGTTTTCTCAGTTTACCATAGCGAATTCGAACTCCTCTATAGGAACGTTTGTAGCATTTAAATTTGTATTTGAGCTTGTCTTTGAAGTGTAAACAAGGACGGCCTACATTACGATTACCATGAAAAAGTTAACTATACATGAGGATTTTCGGCATCCGAACATCACTCATGATGACATGACCAGCCCAACTGAACTGTGATTGCATCAGAAAGGATTCGATAACACCAATACCACATTTGATGAAAAGATCAGAGTTAGAGATATTTTTCCTACCGCCGTGTATAGCCGCATATTGAAAGAAAACAGCGTTTATGAAAAACATCAAATTGATTGATGCGTGTCCTGTATGGCGTCCGGTATTCTGACTCATAAAGAAGTGTGGTGAGAAAGACTGCTCGAATATATATATATATATATATATATATATATATATATATATATATATATATATATATATACAGGGTGTTTCAAAAAAAATTTGATATCCTTCGAGATGTAAATATCACAGAAAGTACATGATTAAGGCAAATGAAATTAAAAAGTATTTATGTTGAAGATCATAAGATTTATTCTTCCAAATCTGAATGAGAAATTCAAAAGCATGTGGATTATGTGAACACACAAAACGCCTTTTCTCTTCTAGTAAATAGCATTTTTATACCTGTAAAGAAAAAGATTAAAGATTAAAGAACATAAAAATACAAATAAGAAAAACACAAAAACATAAAAACATAAAACAAACATTAAACATAAAGATGCTATTAAAATTTGAAGTCATTTGAAGGAGATCTAACAAAGTTATTAGATTGCGAAATGATATCAAATTTTTTTGAAAAACTGTATATATATAAATATATATATATATATATATATATATATATATATATATATATATATATATATATATATATATATATATATAAGTGTGAATATATATATATATAAGTGTAAAATATATATATATATATATATGTATTAGTGTCAATATAAACTAAATAACGAGATATTAGCAACTGTATATGCGTGTGATAGCGTGCATATGTATAGAAGCAAATAAATATTAATTTAATTTAATTTATGGTGTAAACAAAACATTTCTCAATGTAGTTAAACAGAGCTGTTATGTATATATTAATAAATACACATATACCTACGTTTGTAGTGTAACTTAAAGTTTCATGGTTTCCCAATGAATATGTATAAGGAATATACATGCCTTCTGCTAAAGAGCTTTATAATCAAAATACATTAGCAAAGAATCCAATCACCTACTAGAAAGAAAATTATTTTTGACTAATATAAAACAAAATATGTAGATGCACTATAAAAAAGTAAACACAAAGTTAAGTTAGAATGCATAAACATTAATAAGAATGCCAACAATATGCATAAGAATAGAAAACTCAACATAATTTGGTTTAACCCAATAATTCAAGAAAACTGTCAAAAAGAATATAGGTAAAACTTTACTTAATTTAATCCACAAACATTGCAGGCATTGTACCATTACTCCACAAAATCTTCAACAAGAACAGCATTAAGATTAGTTACAGATATATCAAAAACATTGAACAGTATATAGCACAACATAATAATATAACATTAAACAAGTAGGCATCTATGAGGACGACACTACTATTTACTCCTGCCTCAGAAACAAATCTAGTGTCGCCGACAAAACTAACCTGGCTGTTTGTCTTGAAAAGGACCTCCAATCGGTTGTGGACTGGGGCAAGAAATGGCTGGTTAATTTGAATGCCTCAAAAACAAAACTGCTCTCTATTATTGACTAGGGAGAACCATCCCTGCCTCCCATTAGAATGTCTGACGCTCAACTCCACGAGAGCACCTCTTTACGACTGCTCGGTTTCACATTGTCTGCTGACCTGAGATGGAACATATACATTGAATCAATAGCTTCGTCCACCGCATGGAAAATGGCTCCCTGTGCCGCGCCAGGAAATTTTTCTCGCCGGAGTCAATCCTTCAAATCTACAAATCAACCATTCGTCCTTGCATGGAGTATTGCTGCCATATATGATCTGGGGCCCCTTCTGTTTGTCTCAAGGTCTTAGATAAACTGCAAAGACGGATATGCAATGTAATTGGCCCTGATCTGGCATCTACTCTACAGACGTGCCGTTGCCTCCCTCTGTCTTTTTTACAAATACTTTCACGGTAACTGCTCCAATGAGCTGCTTTCGCTGTTTCCCAGACTTCATGAATTTAAGCGTTCAACCAGGCTGGCATTCCACTCCCACCCTTTCACTTTCGAAACTGTTAAATGTAGCCGTCTCTTCTACTCAATAGCTTCATGTCCCGCACTTCTCGCCTGTGGAACTCTCTCCCCATTTCTTGTTTTCCTGATAGCTATAATCTCCAACTATTCAAATGTAATGTCAATCGACGTCTCCAGATGCCCTGATCTATCCCCTAACCTTCTCTTCATCCTTTCCTCTATCAATCATCTTTGCTCTCACTCCAACTCTCTGTAACGTCTTGCTTGGGGTAGAACGCTTAAAATATTTAAACAACCAAAATAGCAATATTATTACTAAAATGGGAAATGCTAAAAAAATTAGAAAACATCAAATTCTTCAAGGATCATGGACTAAATAGCACCACTAATACCAATTCCAAGGCGATCAACTTTCTGGACACTATTTTCGACCCTTCCTGCCTTATAATAAAGAGCTTTAAAACCATAAATACATTAGCAAAACTCCACCCCCCAGGAATTTTAAACAACTGCGCAAATCAGTGCAATACAAACTCTTAACTAAATCTAGCAATAAAATTATTTTTCACAAAGTAAACACATAGTTAAACTAGAATACATAAAAATGAATAATATACATAGAAGTAGAAAACACAACATAATTTGGTTTAACTCCCTATTTAACAAAACTGTCAAAAAGAATATAGGTAAAACTTACTTAATTTAATCCACAAACATTTCAGCCATTATACCATTGCTCAATAAAATCAACAAGAACAACATTAAGATTAGCTACAGCCGCACCAAAAACCTTGAACAGTTTATAGCACAACATAATAATATAAACAATATTAATACAGAGAAAAAGTGTAATTGTCGAAAAAACAGTACCTGTCCACTAAATCATAAATGTATGAATAAAGGCTTTATTTATAAGGTTAGCATTAATCATAATGGTAAGGTTTATTTTGGTTCCACTATCAACCACTGGAAAAAACTGGTATCACCATCATAAAATGACTCTTATCAATAAACAATATTCGAATGCCACTACACTCTCAAAATTTTGCTGGAAAATTAAAAAACAAATAACTACACACCAGTAGTAAATTGGAATTTCGTCACCAAAACAACATCTATTTCCAGCCGCGGCGACCGATGTAACCTGTGTCTGTTGGAAAAAAAAGATTTGTACTCAAAAATATTAACGACCCAAGCCTACCGAACAAACGTCGTGAACTCATGACATCTTGTACCCATAAAAAAAACCCTCTCCCCTAAAGTATTTTGATTCTGGATAAATCCTCTTACCAAACTTCGACTATCCGTTAAATAATTTAGGTTAAATACTTATTGCCAGCCTTTAACCATTTAGGCGTCTATTAATACGTAACAGGTTAAATGTTAGCTTTATATACTATGCAATGTTACTCCTTTGAAACATAGAGATTATTTATAAGCAATATATAATCCATTGCGCCTTGAGATTGTTTAAATATTTGTTTATTATTATATTATTATGTTGTGCTATATGTATAATCGGGTGTAGCAGCAAAATTGTCCAGATCGTTTAAAAGCATAATTGCTGTTCTTCCCAGATCCACCCTGACCGGAGGTGGTAGCACCTGTTAGCGTCCCAGCGATGGGTAAATCATTGACGCCAAACTGGAGTCAAAGCTCTATAAAAGTGTACAAAAAAGGTTTTAACACCAGCAATACATTTTTGTAAAAGATTATTACCAGGAATTAATTTTTGAAGAAACAAATTATTACCACATTACATTTTTGGAAACAAAAAAAAAATATTAGCAGCAATAAAAATATTGTCGGCATTAAATAACGTGCATTCAAGAACCATCCAGAGAACGGGGAATAAGTTTAATAAAAGAAGGAAGAGTCGAGAGGAAAATTGCATCAGGAGGTCACAAGAAGAAGGCGGATCATCATTTCAATTTAGAACTAAAGTTATCAATTAGAAAAGATCGAACTCATTTCATAGAACGTTTGACACGTGTGAGAGAAGTTTCAGATATGACAGTCGAAAAAGCAATAAATTGAAAACTAAATCGTACGTGAAACGTATGAGGCAGCGTGTTACTCTAAGGCAAGAAATTATAAGGTTAAAGAGAGCGAAGATCATTTTGAATAAGTTGGGAAATATTATTACATACATACATACATAAATACATACATACATATATATATATATATATATATATATATATATATATATATATATATATATGTATATAAATAAAAGAAAGAACAGTAAGATATAAAATCCGGTGTTCTTATAGATATTTTATTTTTACAAAATAGTGCTCAATGTAAATTTACAGAGCATTAATATTATAAATTAATTGATTTAAAATATGGTTATTTTCGCTACCCAGTTCCAACCATGTTTCAAAAATAGAAGCTAAAAACCCTAATTTTATTTTTGCAAATAAATTAAAAGCATTAGTTCCATTTCATCTTCAAGCGAATTTTGGAGTAACTTTTAAAATTTACCGGGTTTTAAATACACAGCTAAAATCACGTTTCCATGGTTACAGAATATTCTACTCAAATTGAAACACGGGGTGTCTAGATTTTCCTTATGACAGTATCATTGTATCAGTTATTAGCTACATTTTGGTAAGGGGTGAGGATGTATTTTACACTGAAACCTGACGTCAGTTGAATGGATGTCGTCTGAATTTAAAAAAAAAAAAAAAAAAATAAAATAAAATAAAATTGTTAACGGTAAAAAAATTTTCAACGTCATCTTTTAAAATTAAAGATTTTTTTTTTACAATACTTTTTATTTAACTACGATTTGAAATATTTTCCTTTTTAATTTTTATTTTACTATATTCTTTTTTAAGAACAGTTAAATGTATTAGAATCCATTATATTATGTAGGATTATTTTAACATTAAGTTTAAGTATGTATATGAGGTTACATTTTTTTTTTTTTTTTTTTTTTTATATGACTATGACAGCAGAAATGGTTACTTAATTTAACTGATTCAGTAAAATTTTATTTTATATATAAACCTATTATTATAATATTTCACATGTAAGTACTGAGGACATGGGTCATTCAAAAGCTTACATGTTATGGTATTTCATATTAATTTTATTTTTATTTTATTTTATTTTATTTTACTATAGGTGTTATTTTTGGATTCTTTTTAATGCGTGTAGTATTATTTAAAAGAAATTTAGGTTAGAATTCATTCAATTTAACTACAATTTTAATTACAAATTCAAAATTACAACTTTAAAATTTTAAAATATTTTCATTGTTTAGTTTTAATAGACTATATTACTTTATAACAGAAGGAAAATTACTCATATTAAGTAAGATTATTTTTCCATATCAAAGTATATGTAAATTTTTTTTTTTTTTTTTTTTTTTTTCTTTCAAATTTAAATATTATTTAAGTAATATTAATGGCACTTACTACAAAACTAGCTAAGTCATTTCTCAGATTTAGTAAACTTTATTTATTTATTAATTAATTAATTTATTTATTTCAAATATATGTAACCCAATTAATAAAGTTTCATATGTATGTATAAATAACATGTTAGAATTCATTTTATTTTACTACAATTTTAATTTCAATTTTAAATTATAACTTTAAAATTTTAAAATATTTTTCATTGTTAGTTTTAATTTAGACTATATTATTTTTATAACAGAAGGATAATTACTCATAGTAAGTAAAAATTTTTTTCATATCAAAGTGTATGTAAATTACAATTTTAAACTTTTAATTTAGATATTATTTAAGTAATATTAATGGCCCAGACTACAAAACTATCTAAGTCATTTCTCAGAATTAGTAAACTTTATGTATTAATTCAAGTTTAAGTATGTATGAGGTTACATTTTTTTTTTTTTTTTATATATATAAACCTAGTGATATAATGTTTCTCATGTAAGTACAAAAGACATGGGTCATTCAAAAGCTTACATCTTATGGCATTTCATATTAATTTTATTTTACTATATTTGCTTTTTTGGGATTCTTTTTAGTGCGTGTAGTATTACTTAAAAGAAATTTAGGTTAGAATTCATTCAATTTAACTTTAATTTTAGTTTCAATTTTAAAATTACAAACTTTTAAACTTTTGAAATATTTTCATTGTTAGTTATATTAGACTATATTACTTTATAACAGAAGGAATATTACTCATAGTAAGTAAAATTATTTTTCAATATCTAAGTATATGTAAATTACAATTTTAAACCTTTATATTTTAAAATATTATTTTTAGTAATATTAATGGAACTTACTACAAAATTAGCCAAGTCATTTCTCGGATTTAGTAAACTTTATTTATTACTTAATTTATTTATTTATTTTAAATATATGTAACCTAAGTAGTAAAGTTTCATATGTATGTACCAAGAACAGGTTAGAATTCATTTTATTTAACTACAATTTTAATCACAATTTTAAAATTACCACATTAAAATTTTTAAATATTTTCATTGTTAGTTTTAATTATATATTACTTTATAACAGAAGGATAATTACTCATAGTAAGTATAATTATTTTCCATAACAAAGTATATGTAAATTACAATTTTAAACTATATATATTTAAATATTTAAGTAATATAAATGGCACAGAACTACAAAACTATCTAAGTCATTTCTCAGATTTAGTAAACTTTATGTATTAATTAATTAAATTATTTATTTTAAATATATGTAACCTGAGTAATAAAGTTTCATATGTATGTACAAAGAACAATGGGTCATACATTTACCTTACATCATCTAGCTTTAGTTATAATTTCATTTTTCAGGAGGTGTTTTATCGGATTCATTCAAGTGTTTGTAGTACATTTATTATAGAGGTGTTTCGGTTAGGATACATTTTATTTAACTACAATTTTTAAACGGTGTTTATGTTTTAATACGTTTTAATCAATTTTAAATTTTAAATAACAGTTTAAAACATTTTCCTGCCATTCCAATAGACTTTTTTTTTTTTTTTTTTATATATTATTTAAGGAAAATTTTGACAATGACGGCATATAATAGCTATTTCATTTCTCTGATTCAGTAAATTTTTATTTTTATAAACTTATAATATATAGTTTCTCTTGTATACATAGAGGACACGGGTCGTTTAATGATCTACAAATTCTAGCTCTTCTTATTAACTTCCATTTTACTGTAGGTGTTTTATTTGATTCTTTTAGATGCCAGAAATATTTTGAGAGAGATGTTTGATTTTTATATTTATTTATTCTAAATGAAGTTTGATGTTGGTTGAATCTTTTTTTGAATTCATGGCTCTTGCAACCTATATATATTTTTATGTTATCAGGATTTTCAATCGAAGAGATATTGCATTGGTATACTAATGATTCAGTGCAACATTTATTTTGTAGTGGGCAATTTTTGAGGGTTTCGACAATTACATAATTTTTGTTTATTTACATCAGTTTTATCTTAATTTTTCTATTGTCTAAATTTTTTGGTTTTGTATAAGTGTTTATTTAAGATATTAGCATTATGGTTCTTAATGATTTTTTCTAAGTTCTTTTACAGCTATAACTTAATTTTAGTGTGTTTTATTGAAAATAGTACTTAGTTTATTTTCACAAAGGAAACTTGACTATTAATGTGAGGAATTTATGTCCTAATCTGTTCTTTACCATTTGGTTATATGGGGAGTATGCAAATAATTTTTCTACATCTGTTTTTTTCTATGTTTTCCATTTTCATTTTTATATACGCTAGTTTTTGGGTTTTTTGTAGCCACTATCTTTTTAGAGCCTTATTATAGCCATTGATATGCTCATCAAAAATCTTGTTATTAGCTGAATTTGTACTAATTCGTTTACTTATAGATAACGGTATATGTTTAATTATAGATGGGGGTGATTTGATTTAGGATGTATATATAAAGGATTGGTGTTGGGTTTTTTATAAGGTGTGTATGTATTTTTATTTAGATCTAAAGTTATATCTAGGAAGTCTATTTTTTTAATTTAGTACTAACTGTAATTTTAAGCCCATGCTTTTAAATTCTTTATATAATAACTTTCTAATTCTATCTATTTTGAAGTTCGTTGAGTTTCTAATGACCATTGACCCATCGTCCCTGTACAAACCAATATCATTTTATTAATTTTATGTGTGCTGTAAGATTGTATAATATAAGAGGTAATGAGATCAGAAGACTCAGCTGAGTCTAGTGATCCCATTCTTGATGTCAAATTTGTCGTAAGAATTCTTAACCCATTCCTCACCTTTATGTATAAGTACTGATTTTTTTGCTAACAGAATAATGTTCCTTTCTTCTTCTGTAATATCCGTAATGGGTGGCGAAGTCCAACGCATTGAAAAATAGTTCTTTGAAATCGATTGGTAATAATTATCGATATCAAATTGTATTAATGTACAATTGTTTTTTCCTTTATTGTGGTAAACCAGTTTATCACTTCCTTTGTATTAATCCACAGTTTGAGGCTAATTTTTTTTTTTAATTTGTTTATTTACCCTTTCAAGGATCATTTTACTTATTTTTTCCTATCTCCGGTCTTGTGGGATTAATTATCCTTGTAGTGGGATTAGCCTCAAAATCAGGTTTATGGTCCTTCAAGGTGATGTAGCATTCTCTTTGGTCTAGTTGTCCTACTCTATCACTGATCATTAGTTTTATCAGTGATTTCTTTTTACTTTAGTATTGATATCCCGAACTATGTTGATGTCATTGTTATTCGCTTTCTTGTAGTTCTTATACAAGTCTTTATTTATTAGGTCGTTATATTCTTTTATGGATGTTTTATAAAGTTCCCAGTTTTATCGGACTTTACTAAAATTTTATCTGTAGCATTTATATCCTTTACAATCTTATCCAGGCGTTTCTGGAAGTAGATTTTTCTTGTCATGGAAATTTATGTTGTTAATTATTTCCAGTAGGTCCTTTTCGAAAGCGGACAAACCATGAATAAATGGTGCTGCATTTTTACTGTTAAAACCGTAAGTTTCCTTGTATTTTTTGTTTTTTGGTTGATTCTTATTAAGGAAGAAGTAAGCTCTCCATCTCATCCTTCGTATAAGTTCCTCTGTTTTATTCATTAATAACTCGAAATATTCCTTTTTGTTGGTATTAGGAATGTTCTTCAGAGAAATTCCGAAATTTATTTTTTCCATATTTTCTTCTTGTTAAAAATAAAGATTTAGAGTGCTCGACTTTATTTAGGAGCAAGAGTATGTATATAAATAAAAAGAAAGAACAGTAAGATATAAAATCCGGTGTTCTTATAGATATTTTATTTTTACAAAATAGTGCTCAATGTAAATTTACAGAGCATTAATATTATAAATTAATTGATTTAAAATATGGTTATTTTCGCTAAGGAAAATCTAGACACCCCGTGTTCAATTTGAGTAGAATATTCTGTAACCATGGAAACGTGATTTTAGCTGTGTATTTAAAACCCGGTAAATTTTAAAAGTTACTCCAAAATTCGCTTGAAGATGAAATGGAACTAATGCTTTTAATTTATTTTGCAAAAAATAAAATTAGGGGTTTTAGCTTCTATTTTTGAAACATGGTTGAACTGTGTAGCGAAAATAACCATATTTTAAATCAATTAATTTATAATATATATATATATATATATATATATAAAGATATATTTATCTTTAACATTCTTTTTATAGATACAAATATTTAAGTAAATGGTCTGTTTATAATAAAAAGTATTAAATAACATTAACCGGCCTGAATGTCCGAGAAATCTTCATAGAAAATATTTGTGTCTATAAAAAGAATGTTAAACATAAAAATGTCTTAAAATAATTTCGGACTTTGTCCATTTCATAATATATATTTCTATATATATATATATATATATATATATATGAACTTTATTTCAATATTTCATGAACTTCCGATCGTTTGCTATTATTAATTAATGATGAATATGTCATTTTCGTTCCTGATCGATTTCATTACGATATTCCTGTTAATCTTAGAGAGTAAATATACATTGTTATTGCTCAAAGTAGAGCCCAATGATGTTATAAAAACCTCGGTTTATATAACGTCTCAGAGCTTAATCTAACAATTGGACATTTTTGCTGTTACGCGACTTGGACAATTTTGGTGTTACACATGGTATATATCATGTGCAGCAGGACTTTTTTGTTTTAACAAAGTAGTATTAAATTTAAGCGAAAATATATATTTAAATTTATTGCATATTTCCAATTATCAAATAAGTAATTACATATTCAGTTCGAAAATATGGATAAACTGTTCAACGTAAATGCTTTTGTTCCGATTTGTTTGACGACATTCTACAACACAAATAAATATCTGAGACAAGTGTTTCTTAGCTCGATTCTGGCAATTAATTGAAAATTTTAAACTTGAAAGTTAAATATCCATGTATTGTATACAAATTTTGAAAATTTTCTACACACACACAGCTCTCTCTCTCTCTCTATATATATATATATATATAGTGATTTTCCAAGTGCAGATTGGATGCGGCACAAGGCCGAAAGTAAGGGGCACCCAGTGAGGATTGAACTCATTACTCAGTCGTAATTGTTCTAGCGAGACATGCTTGCTAACCATTACACCATCTCGAGGTGCCCTAGCTACATATTCATATAGGATTAATACAAAGTCTGTCTATATTTCTGAGATGAGGTATTATGTATAGTATTTACATTAGTCGGACTATTGTCCTCATCTTTGTCGCCATATTTGTCAAAACGTTTCGGCCATTGTACGCTCCGGCCTTCTTCAGGTGGTTCGAATTTCGAACTAAACCCTTTATTTCGCTCACTGGGGTAGACTGTTCTAGTTGACTTTTTTTTACGAGCGGGGGGATTAATTAAAGGACCAAGTCTATTATACCGGACCAAGACGAATTTGAAGGGCGAATTCCAAATATTTTCTGTTTCCTTTTTGATTTGAAGGTCTGATGAGTTGGGGCCGTTTTTACGACCCTAATGAAATAAATTATTACCTCATAATGTTTTCTTGTTTTTGCCTTTTATAATAATAATAATTATTATTGCTCTGTTTCTAATGTAGAGTTCTCCTGGATTTATGTCCTTTTTGAAAATATCCATACAGACTACTAATATTATCATATATATATATATATATATATATATATATATATAATGTATACTATATAAGTAGATATATATATATATATATATAATGTATACTTATAAGTAGATGTATATATATATATATATATATATATATATATATATATATATATATATATATATATATTTATGCACGCACGTCTGTATGTATATATTCTCTTACGTGAGAAAGCCATAAGCATGGTAGATTTTATTCTGCAGAACTTCTGTAGAAAACTGTGAGTAATCCTTTTTCAGTTATTTGCATATTTTTCACAGGTAAGAGGCAAATATATCTAAAGGAATACGTACCTAAGTATATATATATATATATATATATATATATATATATATATATATATATGCACAAACATACAAACACGCAGACACATGAGTAAATATGGTGGCAAGTGTTTTTGGGAAAACTTTCTTTTTCATTTGTTACGTATCTCTACAATTACAGACAAGGACAAGCAGTGGTCATATGGTGCCTAAAATATTTGCCTACATACAACTGCCCTTTTATCATTTCAAGTTAATGTAACTGACGAAAACAGCAGACATTTGTCTATAATTTTATACATTTTCATGACGCAGGTAACATAATATGGTGTTTGCAAACTGTTTTTCGGTGACTGTGGTTAACTTGGCGTCAAATATTAAAAGACATAAATCCAAAGCGTGAAAATCTGTCTGGGCTTCCGTCCGTTTGAGCTCTTCAAAAGCAAATGATGACGTCAACTTTTGATTTATGACCATCGCATTTGTTGGAATATTGAATTTTGTCATATATATTATTGTATATATATAAAGCGAGAGTGATTTTCAGTTGCGATACACAACAAAACTATTTGTAAAATGAACGCTGTCGTAATGTGTAGCTGCTCGGATTGAGCTATAGGAGAGTCGAGTTCGAATTCCAGTCGAATCCGTTTCATTCACTTACGTGCTATTAACTTTGGGATAGTTCAATATTCCTATCTTCGTTACCAAAGAAATCCTCCTGTATCGCAATACTCTGCCCAGCTTTTGGAATGCTAGCCATCCCAATACGTCTACGGATGTCAGTGTCGCATTTACCGTCCTCTGTCAGCACGATTCCAAGATATTTAAACTTCCGCGTCTGCTTGATTCTAGTGTTCCCAACATGCAAATTGCATTTCCAGCTCTTCCTCTGACTGATGACTATGCATTCTGTCTTCGTGTAGTTTATGCTTAGTCCTTTCTTCTCACTCTCCGTTGGTACCTGCTGTAGGAGATTTTGTAATTTATTTGCCGTGTCTGCTATCAGTACTGTGTCATCTGCATATGTTGTTAAGATTGTGCCGCCAATGCTAAATCCCTGTAGGGTTTTACGATATAAAATAAAGAATCTTGTATTATGTATCAATGAAAAAGATATGATTAGATTCATTTTTGGCAAGGCATTGCTTTCGACACTTTGATCACGACAGTGTTATTCCTGTACAAAATTCAATAGCACACGGAGTAATGGATGGCGGCTGGTCTTGTGAAATCGGAGAGGCGTGTTTGAATCCCAGTCGAATCCATTAAATTCACTTTCGTGCTAATACACTTGGAAAAGGTATGAATCCTCTTCTTCTTCTTCTCTCCCCAGCTATGGGGGAATAGCAGGACAGATCTGATGGCATCTGGTCTACCACAGAAAGAAATGGCAACCTACTGCGGGAAAAAATTGCTTCGTCAGTCATGTATCGAAAGATACATGATCGCCTAAGCGTGTATCACGCATGGCACATAACTGACTGATTCCTTGTATATATGCCGAGTTCGAATTTCAGTCGAAACCATTACATACACTTACGTGCTAATACCCTTGGGAAAGGTATGAATCCTCTTCTTCTCCCCACAGGACAAACTTGGATGGCCACTGATCTACCGCAGAAAGAAATGGCAACCTACTGCGGGAAAAAAATCTGCCGCGTCAGTCATGTATCGAAAGATACATGATCGCCTAAGCGCGTATCACGCATGGCATATAACTGACTGACTGATACATGAACACAAGTACACACATATGTGTGTGCGTGTGAGTGTGTATGTGCGTGTGAGTGTGTATGTGCGTGTGTGTGAGAGAGAGAGAGATGTGCAGAATTCAACGGATAATAAATATTTAATAAAACTTAGAAAACTTCTATTTTGCCATATTTTCTTGAAGATGCGCCATTTGTCTTATACATTTCTATCGGATTTTAAATCAAACTGGTACACAAACACACTAGCATCCACACAGATATATACGTATGTTGTGAATATGTTTGTTTTTTACGTATATATAATATCTATGAGTATACAAATATGCGTGCTTCTGTGAACGTGTGTGCGTTTATATTGTCTCAATGAAAAAAAAATCAAAGATTGATAAATTGATAAAAAGCATTAATCTATATGCAGACAGCATAGCCAATGCTGCATACGTTTTTGTGCTATAATTTCCTTTGTTTGTGTATGTAGTAGACAGTTATGTGCTGACTTGCGTCGTCTAAAGCAAATACAATGTCAGGTCATGTCGTTCCCTATCGTCTGGAATTTACTGATCGACTGAAAACTGACTCGAAAATTGTTTTCATAAAAGTAACAGCTTTGAAAAACTTTGAAAAAGCTGCAAAAATATATATTTTATCAGTTCTTGTTTCTTGGCGGATAATCCCAGTGATTTAAGAGACATTCTTGAATATTATTGTACCTCTTTCTGGAAAATAAAGGTTGTTTGAATAACTTGGACCGATTTTAAAAGTGAATTAGGCTTAAGCGTCTAATGATTTTTTTTTCTTTCTCTTCGGTCATTTGGGCGATATTATTTTCACACATAATTGCCATGACTTAAATAACATGATCCAAGAAGGAAACAAATAAATTTTCACCAATAACACTGATTTATTTACTGTTGACTTTGATCCGTCTTAATAAAACACCTTTTATTTCTATGGCGTATGCAAAATATATTACCTTTCTTGTTTGTTATATATCATTTCATTGGCATTTATATTGTCTTCAGTTAAACAGATTAAACCTTTACGGAACGCAAATTAAAGAAAGTTAATAAATGCTTCTCCAATTTTTGGACGTTCAGATATTTTCATCAAAATAAGTTAAATTAGGTTGGCGTTTATTATATTATATTTCATGGCGTTTCTAATATGGGGCAGTTTAACAGAAACCTCATCACTTGAGGAATACCAACAGAAACAACTAAAATGGATAGAACATGTATCTCAAAGAAAAAATAATGACATAATCAAGATGTTGAAATTCCACACTACCTCAAATAAAATGTTAGGAAGGAAACACCAATCAATACTGTAAAGAGCAGCTACAGCACTTAAAAAACCTATTTTCCTGAAAAATCGTTTTATGAGAAAGATTTTAAAAATTTCAACCTAAAGCGACACTGTCTACTCGGTCAATGAATGTCAAATATTTCCTTGTAGGGAAACGGCTATTATTACCATTACCATAAAATAAAATCCAGACTGTTAATTCGCACATGTATGTGCATGTCTGTTGTGGCGTATGCATTTTGTGTATGCGTTCTTATGTGTATAATCATGTGAAACATTCATTGCACAGACAAAATTTATAAATGAGCGTGTGTATATGTTTGTATGCACATATAATTGTGCATGGGGTAATGGATAGGGGGTTAGGGTTCGAATTCCAGTCGAGTTCGTTACATTTACTTACGGGTAAATACCCAGCTTTGGGTAAAATAGCAGAACATCTTTGATTGGTAAACAGTGTAGGAGAAGGACAAACTTCAAACCAACCAGGAGAGCGTTGGGCTCTATATTGGGATATCTTGGCAAAGACGCATCACTTCTGCTCAGGCTGCAGTACATGTGATTCCCCTGCTACCGTAATGGTTTATGGGACTCGTAATCGCGATAGATATATGTGTATAGGTGTAATCCAATCATCATCTCCGATCGTCCAAGACTTCCAACACAGCGGCTGATCGATGAAGATCGCTTCGATCTCAGACCTGCCTTATCCCACGTTGCGATTTAAGTTTGATCATAAGGAGGATAAGACTGAATCGTCGCAGGTATCTTTGTGACGGGCTGGCCCAAGCAGGGTGAAGACGTACAGGAAAAATATCACTCGAATAAATTGAACAAAAAGTAAATACTGCATTTGTATCAATCCTTCGTAAAATAATGGGTTATATTAGAGTTCGCATGCAATGAATTATCAGCGTCTAAATCGGAAGTGGTATTTTCGTTGACTTGGTAAAGTTTGGCTTGTTGTTTTGGTAAAGTTCGGCGCAAGGCTGAAGTCGGGGGATCTCTTCGATAAGCAATCACGTAGAGTGTATCACGACCTATGGCTGGGACGAACTCTCTGCCGTCTCTCTCCTGTCTCCGTTCCCGTCTGAGGAGTCGCTTCGCGCATTCGTATTTATTGATATTCGTTCAAACTGGTGCGAAGAACGGCGCATAGGGGAATTTCGGTAAATCTCCTTTGTTGTCAGCTTCCTTCATAATTCTGGAGAATTCCATTCTTCGACTCTCATATTATTACTAAATCTCCTCAATGAGCGTAGGTGGCTTATCCACCTCCTCCTGGTATTTCAACTCAACTTTCGACCTGGAGAAATCCATTCCAAATTCGTTGTTTCCTAAATGAAGTTTTCGCTTTACAGCTTGAATTTTCAGCTGCGTAGAACACATGTCAATCATCATTGGCCTCTAAGTCTGCGTCATTTTCCATTATTTAAACCCTCGACATACCAATTCAAGGTGTCGTCTATATGTGAATTAAATCGTCAATTTTTTGCCACGGATTTTAATTATTAACCATTTTTGTTCCAAATTTTTTCATTATATTGCTCCTTCTATCCATCAGAAAAGTTTCCTCTGTTTGACTGTAGTAACAACAAATAGTATCACATCTATATGCGAATAGATATATGTGTATAGGTATTAACTGGTCTTAATTTTGGGTAACACAAGCCGACAAGATTTCCCTACATCATTCATAGTGCACTAAAATAGATTATTAAGATCTATTTTTCGTAGAAGATAGCACTTTGTTTATCGACAAACGCTAAGAATACCACAGGTAATTGAGTAGCGTTCAAAGTAGATGGTTACTGAACAGGGTTGATTTATGGACGTAAGAATCTTAGATTATGAGGATATATATAACAGTTGACCCTAAAATTAAAGAGGCTATGATTGATCGGGGAAGCATCATCGCGGGAATCTATTTCACAAAGTATCAGCTCTGGGGAAGAAGTTGTCCGAAGACTGATTCCTCCCTACGAATGGAATGACAAGGATGATTTGCCCCCTCTGGATATATCTTACCAGATCTAATGTCTGTAAATATCTGAACTGGTGGCACTAGTGACTGTAGCTTGTCAAAATATTTTTCTCCAACATGGCGATAGATGAGTGATAGACTTTCTTTGGGAAAGGAATTCAAGAGAAAACTTAAACAGAGTAAGTGGTAACCAAAATTTCTTTTACATAATGAGGAAAGACGGCTAGAAAATTTGAAACCGTCTGGTCGATTCCATGTTCTTCGTTACGTTATCCGCAAATCTATAAAAAGATTAATCTTCTGTGTGCCGTTTCTCTTCTGGACGTGGGTGGTCATATCTCTCCACAACTTCCTGTCCTTTGTAACTCTCAGTAAGTTTTCTTCTTTGTCCTGCTGCTTCCTATTCAGATAAAGTTTTTACGTAAGTTATTCACGGTTTTACTCTGTCCTTCCTTCATTCACTATGTCCGGTAAGTGTCAAATTTTCCTTAAAACTTGTTCATGGTATTCTGTAGAACCAGATCTCTATTACCTCAAGTCACTTCATCTGTGAGAAGATTGTCCGAAATTCATTGACTTATAGAATGATCGATAATACATAAGTGTTTGTTTTAACATTGTTTCTAAAATATCCCTGTATTTGCTTAGATTTTGGAAGGCATATTTCTCTATTCCAATGTGCTTTCCATTTTCAGTGCCGCATTTTCTGTTTTCTATTAAAACAACAGGTAAATATTTAATTTTTTAGGAATTGCTCGAGTTTTGGTGACACCAATGTTTTAGTTCGCACTTTGGACAGTTCATCATGCTGACTTCTTGTAGCTGATGTTTAGTTCTTTCTTCTTACTTTCCTTTACTGCCTTCTGTAAGAGTTCTTTTTTTTTTCTTTTTTTTTAAGCTTTTCACTCCAAGCAAGGCGGGAAGCCACTAGGACGCAAGGGGTTACAGAAGATTTGGAGCAAGATCAGATAGGAGTGATAGAGGAAAGGATGAGGAGAAGGATAGTGGATAGATCAAGATAACTGGAGATGTCGATTGACATTACATTTGAATAGTTGGAGATTATAGCTATCAGGGAAACAGGAAAAAGGAAGGGAGTTCCACAGGCGAGAGGTGCGAGGTATGAAGCTATTGGAGTAGAAGAGACGGCTACATTTAGTAGTTTTGACAGTAAAAGGGTGAGAGCGGGATGCCAGCCTCGTAGGGCGCTTGAACTCATGAACCAGCGAATGCAGCTCCTCGGAGCAATTAACATGAAAGTATTTGTAAAAAAGACAGAGAGAGAGGCGACGGCGCGTCTGTGAGAGAGCGACTGTAGACGAGATGCCAGAACAGGGCCAATTATATTGCATATCCGCCTCTGGATCTTATCAAGAACCCCGAGGCAAACAGAAGGGGCTCCAGACCATATATGGCAGCAATACTCCATGCAAGGGCGAATTGTTGATTTGTAGATTTGGCGGATCGATTTCGGGGAGAAAAATTTCCTGGCGCGGCACAGGGAGCCAACTTTCCTTGCGGTGGACGAAGCAATTGACTCAATGTATTTGTTCCATCTCAGGTCAGCAGTCTACGTGAGATCGAGCAGCCGCAGAGAGGGGCTCTCGAGAAGTTGAGCGTCAGACATTCCAATGGAGGGCAGGGAAGGATCTCTGTGGTGATTAATAGAGAGCAGTTTTGTTTTTGCCGCATTAAAGTTGACCAGCCAATTCCTGCCCCAGTTCACAACCGTCCTGTAGTTTCATTTCTGTGTCTGCTATAACCTCTGTCTTCATATCTTCAAGTGTGTGGCTATCAATAATGAATCCTTGTAGGACTTCTGATTCTCTAAGAATTGTCTCACTGTATCAGGTGAGAAGACGTGTACCTCTGAACAGAAAGAAAAAGAGTTTTCACCTTTGTTCTATAGGTTCATACTTAACAGCAATCATGCTTACACGAACGCGCACACGCATACACGCAAAGAACACGCGTTCACAGAGACACATACTTAAATACAAACATACGTATCTAGATATATATGTATATTATATTAAAGACATTACTATATTTATACGGGGGGAGAATTATCAATGTTGAGCATATAATGTTTGTAAATATAGACAGAACCGGCTTAGAAAACAATACTAGATCGGGAGAGAACATGTGTTAAGCCTCTTCGTGTCGGGAGTTCATACTACGTTACCTATAACTACATCGAGACATCAAAGAAAAAACTAATAACCTATAACCTGAACTAATAAACTTTATTTTTAAGAGGAAAATTAAGAAGTAAAGAAAGTTTAACAATTATGAATAAAAAATATCAAATAATACTATATATATATTATAAAATGGACAAAGTCCGACAATTATTTTAAGACATTTTTTATGTTTATACATTCTTTTTATAGATACAAATATTTAAGTAAATGCTCTGTTTTATAATAAACAGTATTAACGACCTGAAAGTCCAAGAAATTTTCATAGAAAATAAGCGTCATTCGACAGGAATCGAACCTGCATCCTATACGGAACCGTCATATAGCCTGACGTGCTTTTACTGATTGAACCACAGAGGTGCGTTTCAGTTCGTCCGGTAGATTTTACTGTATTTAAACTACATTTTCTCCATGATTTTCTCTTGTACATTCATATCTGCTCAAAGCGTATCCAAATGTAAAAAATGACGTCACACATGAAATGGACAAAGTCTGACAATTATTTTAAGACATTTTTATGTCGTTAATAATGTTTATTATAAACAGACCATTTACTTAAAAAATATTTGTATCTATAAAAAGAACCTATAAACATAAATTTTTAGTCTTAATATATATATATATATATATATATATATATATAGTCTTAACATATATATATATATATAAATATATATATATATATATATTGTTACGAATTTGTAGCATAGAGGGAACCACGAGTTTAAAAAAGAAAACGTGGGATCTTATCTCTGTCTTCACTCAGGAACGGATGCGACACAAGGGAGTCAACGAAAAACAGACGAAAGTCGATGGATTTTAAAATAAAACATTATTTATAAATAGATAACCAGGTAAAGAAAAAAAACGAAAATTCTTTTAACAAAGGAGATGGGATCCATGAAAGAACAGAGGGTGCGAGTGAATATATACATATACATAAAAAGGATCAAGCCAAGAAAATCAACTTATCTGTCAGTTGAGTTGATATTTCCACACAAAATTCTGATTCGCCGAAGCGAAAGTTCTTATGTTAAAACAATATTTTGGTCGGACGGCAATTTTCCTGGGTTCCTTTTCTTTTGAAAATGGTCCTGGGTCCACAGCATCTCGTACAAGCGTTTCGTTGGTCGATCCTGTTTCGCAGTAGTACTTTCATCTCTAGTCGACAGACTTTGCTGTCTTCTTCATTTCAGTGGGCAGTCCATTTGGAATCGGGACGATTCGCCCAACGATGTTCATCTGTCACTAGTCAGACGGAAACTGAAAATCCTTTTTAGATTTTTGCTCTCCCCAAAGACAGTCACGTGTGTTCTCTTCGTCCTTGTCTAGGTATGAAGGAGGATGGGGCGCAAATCACGATGTGTTTGCGTGATCTCCAAAAATTCAATCACCGCTTAGTCGGGTCTGATCACATGAATCGCAGCAGGAGATCCTGATGGTGCCTGGATTTCACTTATGGTCAACCGCCTGGTGGCCGCGGGATTTTGGAACCAGGTCCTTCTCGCGTCGGGTCGCTTCAAAGTTAACGGGCCCTTGGCTTGTGGGTGGAAGAGTAGGTAAAGAGGGAAATAATTTGTGAAGAGAAGAGGAGGGTATGGCTGATCATAGGACATATTCGCTCGCATGTTGAAAGCATTGGATTTTACCTATTTTTATTTATTTATTTATTTATTTATTTTTTTATTTATATCTAACGAATTTTCGACTAGAATTTGGGATTTTTGCTTCGGGGTGCTTTTTAGCCTTAGGCCTATATGGTTAATGAAATCGTAGGCACGTCACACCTCCCTACCAAAAAGAAGAAAATACCATCAATGGCAGTTTTCTAAAAAGAAAAGATGGTTTTGGTCACCGTTTGATGATCGAAAACTTACCGATCAGATACGAGATAAGGCGTCAGCACACACGTTGTCGACGCCACTTATGTGCTGAATATTCAGATCGTATTCTTGTAACGCTAAACTCCAGCACACTAGTCGTCTGTTCTTATTCTTCCTTTTCCTGATGAAGGCCAGTGGGTTACGGTCTGTGTATACTAAAGTAGGCTGACTGGACGAAGACATACACTTCGAAGTTTCGAAGGCTTAACAAAAGGGCAAGAGTTTCTTTTTCTACTTTAGAGTAATTTCTCTGGTGACTTTTACATTTTTTTGAGAAATAACTGTCAGAATATTCGATACCATTTGCATCGGTCTGTAGTAATACAGCGCCAATACCATGGTCACTTCCATCTCCGGCTAATCTGAATGGTCGGGTAAATTCAGGTGCTTTGAGGACAGAGTCTAAGCACAACAAGGCTTTTATTTGGTCAAAGGATTGCTGACAGTCGGGTGACCAATCAAATTTGGCTTTCCTCTTCAACAACTGAGTAACTGGCCAGGCTACATCAGAGAAATTCTTACAGAACCTGCGATAATAACCCGCCATTCCGAGAAATATTCTCAGGCCTTTTACGTTGGTCGGGGCTGGGTACTTAACTATACTTTGTATTTTTGCCTCGATCGGTGTTATGCGGCAATGGCTGACAACATGTCCGAGAAACGTCACTTCGGCTTGGCAGGAATCACTTTTTGCGAGGTTAAAGGTGAGTTTGTCATCCGTCAAATGATCAGAAAGAATTAAACCGATCGACCAACTATGACTTTCCTCAAATGGATGTTATGAATATGGACTTTGATGATGGTGAATTCACAGCTGTCCTTGAAAAACGTACACTTGGTGCTATAATGATAAATGACATGTTACGAACTCGTAGCATATAAGTGAACCACGGGTTTAAAAAACAAAACGTGGGATCCTTTCTCGGTCATCACTCAGAAATGGAAGTGACACAAGGGAGTAAACGAAGAACAGACACAATACGATCGATTTCAAAATAAAACATTTATTTATAAATGCATAAACAGGTAAAGAAAGAAAAGAAAATTCATTTAACAAAGGTGAAGGAGGTCATGAAAAATAGAAGGTACATACATATACATAAAAAGGATCAAGCCAAGAAAATCAACTAATCCGTCAGTTGAGTTGATATTTCCACACAAAATTCTGATTCGCCGAAGCGAGAGTTCTTATATTAAAACAATATTTTGGTCGGACGGCAATTTCCCTGGGTTCCTTTTCTTTCGGAAATGGTCCGGGGTCCACAGCATCTCGTACAGGCGCTTCGTTGGTCGATTCAGTTTCGTAGCAGTCCTTTCATCTCTCGTTAACAGACTTTGCTGTCTTCTTCATTTCAGTGGGCAGTCCATTTGAAATCGGGACGATTCGCCCAGTGATGTTCATCTGTCATTGGTCAGACGGAAACTGAAAAACTTTTTTTTTAGATTTTTGCTCTCCCCAAAGAGAGTCACGTGTGTTCTCTTCGTCCTTGACTAGGTATGAAGGAGGATGGGCCGCAAATCACGAAGTGTTTGCTTGATCTCCAAAATTTAAATCACCGCTTAGTCGGGTCTGATAACATGTATCGCAGCAGGAGGTTCTGATGGTGCCTGGATTTCTCTTATGGTCAACCGCCTGGTGGCCGCGGGATTTTGGAACTAGGTCCTTCTCGCGTCGGGTCGCTTCAAAGTTCACGGGCCCTTGGCTTGTGGGTGGAAGAGTAGGTAAAGAGGGGAAAGAATTTGTGAAGAGAAAAGAAGGATATGGCTGGTCATAGGACATTTCCCCTCAAAAATGGAAAGAATTGGATTTTATCTATTTTTATTTATTTATTGATTTGTTTATTTATTTATATCAAACGAATTTTCGACTAGAATTTGGGATTTTGCTTTGGGGTGCTTTTTTAACCTTACGCCTATATGGTTAATGAAATTGTAGGTACGTTACAATATATATATATATATATATATATATATATATATATATATATATATATATATATATTATTATTATTATTTTACTATTTTTAATTAATTAATTAATTAGTTAATATCAAAGACTTAAAATCCCATAGGTAATAATTTTTATTTCATGAGGAAACAATAGTTAGCCTCATTCATGGGACCTCTAGACCAAAAATAAAATAAAAACAGAAAATCTATTCCAGGTTCTATTTTGTTATCTCTTTAGAGGGTTTTTCTCTGAGTGACCTATCACATTATGGATATGTGAGGTTGGCCGGAGGAGCGAATAATGTTAAGTTTCTAGGGTTCTCTCGTGGACTTTAAGGCTTGTGTCACCCAATTTAACGTACTGATCTCAGACTTAAAATTTCTACATAAGTACGGGAGGAAATGTTAGATTAAAGAAGAAAGGAATATATATATATATATATATGTGTGTGTGTGTGTGTGTGTGTGTGTGTGTGTGTGTGTTGTTGTTTGTTTGTGTTTGTAGAAAATCCGTTTTTTGCAAGTTTCGTTAAAAAAAACTGACTAGGTGTTATGGAGTGGTTTCACAGTGGAGGTTTGTATTTGTACTAAGTCGGTCCTAAAATAGGTTCGACGTACAAAACGTTAGGAACTTGATATAATAGGTATAACGCAGAGAAATCTAGTTGTGGTCGCTGATACTTTAGTATCCGACTAACGGTTGTCCAGAATCGACTGACTGAGCGACTTACTCAACGACTGACTCGTTACTCTTCCTACTCCTACTTATTATAGGTGGGAGAGTCTATTTAATATAGAACAGGTGTGTTCCACTGTAACACTAGGTACTGCAGTAAAGATTTTTTTTTATTTAATTTTTCTTGTGTTCTTATAATTTTCTTCTTTTCTGGACATAAATTGTATATAAATTGTCCGAATGTTCTGTATGTCCGAGCGCATTCGGCTATACATTTAGCCATTGTCAAGGATGATTTTATTTTTACTTTTAACTGAATATATGTATTGTTTTATGTATATATCTAGAGTTATAACAATTTTTTTGATTTCCAAATACGATCAGCACATTATGTTGAAACACCTGTCCTAATACGCTCACCGAAATTAAGCCACGTAGGTCCGGGTCAGATGCTAGATGGGTAAGCGAGTGGAAATAAACAGTGTTATAAGGTTGGATGTGCAGGTGGTGTAATAGATAATAGCTCCGAATTATTAATCAGAGAGACGAGTTCCAATTCCAGTTGAGTTTGTTATATTAACTGACGCGCAAATACAAATGCGAAATCTACGTCTTCCCTTCCCAGCTATGTGTTAATTTGTAAAACTTGTATCACTAAACAATTATTATCTTCAAAAATAAAATAAAATTGCGTGCAAAATATTTAGATTTCGCCATTAAATGCCCTATAAATGTTTATATGCTGCTAAGCAAAACAAGCATCAAACAACCGTTTATCAATCTAAAATTTTGCCCTTTTTAACTTAAAATGTAACTTTGAACCTAAGTTTAAATCCAAATTTAGGTTATAGTGCAATTAAATATTTAACCACATTAATGATTAATTCAAACAACACCACAAATTCAGAGACCCAGAAATATTAACCAAACTGTAAAGAATGATCAGGTGTGGTGTATTATATATTTATATATTTAAAGCTGCGTTGCAAATTCCGCAGCTTGTGACACAATATCAATATATATATATATATATATATATATATATATATATATATATATATATATATTATGAAATGGACAAAGTCCAACAATTTTTTAAGACATTATTATGTTTATACATTCTTTTTATAGATACAAATATTTAAGTAAATGCTCTGTTTATAATAAACAGTATTAATAACATTTACCCGCCTGATTGTCCGAGAAATTTTCATAGAAAATATTCGTCCTTCCGTATCCTATACGGAACCATAATATAGCCTGACGTGCCTTAACCGATTGAGCCACCGAGGATTGTTCGGTTAACAATGTCGATTTTATTGCTTTTAAACTACAATCTTCCATGAATCTCTTACGTACATTCATATCTGCTCAAAGTGTATTCAAACGTAAACAATAATGTGCGACGTCATTTGTTTAGAATCCCCGACTGACGCCAATTCAGCCGGGTTTCGATCCTAGCTAGAGGCAATCGGGCGTCTAGCCATACTGATGAGCTGTGATAAAGCGAAACAGTCTCTCAGTGGATGACACTATATATATATATATATATATATATATATATATATATATATATATATATGAGAAATGCAGAAAAAAAAGAAATTCGGGAATTTTCATCTTTCTGTTGTTTGAGCTTCATTGATTAAGCAGGTTTGACGTGAATTTGACTTGTTAAACAGCGTTAGTATAATTTATGGTGTTCGGAACTCAAGGTGAGATGACGCGTCCTTTTGAAACTCTTTGAATTAACGGATACAAAGCCTAACTGAAAAAAAATATTGCTTTATGTATGTAAGTGTATCATAATTCTAGTTTGCCTACGTGGGACACGGATGATATTGTATATTCGTGGACGTGGTGTGCGTCTGCGCGCATGCGCGTGATTGTTCGCATAAGTTAGAATATTCACCTTCTGATCAGGTTTCGAATCTTACTTTCATTCCTTTCTTATCGCTTTCTTTTACTACTTCCTGTAGTTTCCTTTCCAAATCTGCTGCCAAGAATGTGCCTGTATATCTAGTGTTGTTAAGTCAATAATGAACTCTAGTATGACGTCTAATTGTCGCAGTATTGCCTCACTGTAAAAGTCCGGTGAGACATCATTGCCGTACACCCATTTCTATTTTGGTTATTTACTGAATTTATTTTCTATCCATAAACAAGCGGTTTGCTCCCACTATAAATACAAGATAATTCCAATATCTTCCCCAATAAATCAAGCTTTCCTAACAGGGAACACAGATAATCCTTAAAGGACACTCTGATCTGTAGAAGTTGATATGTGAAAAAAAGCACTTCAATCTTGACAGCGTTGACCACAACATATTTTTTTATACATCATTTACGATGAAAAACAATGAAAAAAGGTTGCGCTTAAGTTTGTTTAGCTGAAGGAATTATTGTCTTAACCGGTCGTGGGTTACTCAGTCGAGTTATTACTAATGAAACTATGAAAATATTCAAGTAATAAAGAGATGCTCGAAGGCATTTTGATCCTTGATTTTCTAAATTGCGAGGGAAAAATGCTGACCTTTCAGCATGTAAATACGATTTTCTATCTTGCCATGACAACTGTTTCGGACTTCAGTGATCAGTATTACTGGCCAAGTTTTTTCTTCAGACTTCAATTCCGTAGAAATATTTCCGGGACGATAGCCAGAGACATGTACACAGACAACATTCAATATTCATCTCATGAGCAATTTAAACATACTTTCATGGAATGATGGGAGAAATATCTCTCAATCCTTCAATATCCTTTAGTTGACTTTCGTGGGTAGATCGTGCCCATAAATTTCTGAAGGCAAATGCGAGGATAAATATTATTAACATATTGCTAAGGATTTTAATAAAAGCTATTGACTTTGTACTGTTTCATAATAGCTACAAATCAATTTCTTTTCAGATGTTTATAAAATAAAACGGTAGTGAATGCTGGATAATTTCCTTATTCCCTTCCGATATCTTGCTGCCCTGGCACGTACAAACTTTGAAATTTTAAATGTAATGCCAATCCATGTTCTTTTATTGACCTTTCTTCTCGCTTCTCTTCACTGAAGTCTTCTCATTCTCTTTCAATCTCAATAACACCTTACGTCTTAGTGGCATTATCGCCTTGCTTCGTGTGAAATGATTTAAAAAATGAAGAGAAGACTAGTAGCAACTGAGATGTGATTTTATAGAAAGATGTTGATAATGTGTGCAGGTGGGGAGATGGAAGCAAAAAGGACAATTATGATTAGAATGAGAAACCAGATATTTGAAATTTTGGAGATATATCATCTCTATAAAAGGCAGGATGTGTGTGTGTGTGTGTGTGTGTGTGTGTGTGTGTGTGTGTGTGTGTGTGTGTGTGTGTAACGAATACACGGCTGCAATTTTCGACGGATTTTCCCCAAAATTTACATGCACATGCTCCAAGTTAACGGAAAGGCCAAGACCGACTTTGCATTTCCCAACTCCCATCGATAGTGGAAATAATCGATTTTTTTCATGCTTCTACGACAGTTTTCATGTAGTTTGCGGACATTTTCTACTGGCCAGAGTGAGAGCCTATAGCTGGCTGCCACGAATAGGCAGGAAGATTCTATTGACCAGCGTGAGAGCCAACAGCTGACTGACACGAATGTTAATTAGCATGCTAGCATGCAAAAAAAATCGATAGCTGCATTCGTCACAAGTGGGAAAAATTTAAATCTACATGGCACTTTACTCCAATTGGCTCATTCGCTTGCTTAAACTCAACGTTGATTCTGATTCCGCAGAACTGGGTTGGGTGTGAAAAAGTATTTGTTGTTAACATTCTTTTTTCATTCGGTTTTTCCAGTTACGAGTCCTTTTTTTAAAGTTGATCGTTTTGTGCTCATTTTGTTTAGTTCTTTTTTTTGTAACAGATTTAATGTTTAGTATAGAGACTAGAAAAAGTTCGCAGTGTGAGATAGGCAAGAAGTAAGGCATATAGCAACATCAGCACAGCAAAGGGCACTCCTTTAAAGACGAGGAAGGGCAAAAATATTTTAAGTCAAGTGATAGCGATTGCTGAATTAGTCGTACTATTTTTGAATCAAGCCCGGGCAATGCCGGGTCATGCTGCTAGTGAAGAAATAAAACACGGAAAGTTTGATTCTTGCAGGACATATCTAAGGCCAGCGGCACAAAGGTCAAAAAAATGATAAACCTACCTAGTGAGTTTGTTCAAATGGATGGTTGTACAGAGGGCGAGAAGCATAGTAGATCTACAAAATATAGGAAGTTGTGGAGAGTCATTATTTCCCACGTCCTGGAGGAACATGGAACATATAAGATGCCCACTTCTAAAATGAAAAATACACATGAGATTTTACAACTATGAAGAAAATACTTTTTAATTTTAAAACTTTTTATAAAAAATTAAGTTTTCTAAGTGCTCTACATTTGTGCTGCTTTTATAATTAGAAAGTGTAGCGTCCGCGCACACACACACAAACATATATATATATATTTGAAACATGGTTGGAACTGTGTAGCGAAAAAAACATATTTTAAATCAATTAATTTATAATATTAATGCTCTGTAATTTTACATTGAGCACTATTTTGTAAAAATAAAAATATCTATAAGAACACCGGATTTTATATCTTACTGTTCTTTCTTTTTATTTATATACACACATATATATCTATATCTATATCTATATATATATATATATATATATATATATATATATATATATATATATATATAATTGCACGTAGGTTGGCAAAACCACTAAAACGCAGGGGTTTAATGAGTGGGAAGGAATAAGGAAAAATAGAAACATTATTTAGAAGCGAGAACATTAGAAAAGTATGCAGTAAGACAGTAGATTGTCATTACATTTAAATTTTAGAGCGAAAGAGAGACAGAGAGTGAGAGACGGAAAAGTGTCAGACAGAGAGACGGACAGACATAAATAGATAGATAAAAAGACTGAAAGAGAAGGTGCTGAAATATATATATATATATATATATATATATATATATATATATATATATATAGCAGTAGAGCCCGGCGTTGCCCGGGGATGTAACAGTAAGAGATAGATCAAGTATCGACCATAATAAAGACTGAAAAATAAAATTGACAAAGATTATTGTTTAAGGTTGACGGACACGCATGTCTTAATTAGTTTTTTTTTTTTTTTTTTTATGAATTGGTCAAATCCAAACTCAAACAAAAACATTGTTTTCAATCGTTATGAGACTACCGATTGAATAGAATTTTATTATAAAGAATTTTCTTGTAAATGGAATTTTTAAAGCATTCTGAATGTAAAAATAAAGAAAAAAGTGTGCAAGACAATAAGAAACACCACTTGCCAAAAAAAAGTGATGTTTTGTTGAAATCGGTTGAAAAATGTAGGAAATCCGATCCCATATATAACCGTACAGACACACACACACACACACACACACACACACACACACACACACACACACACACACACACACACACAATCTGCGTTTTATAATAAGTAAGATATACAGTAAAATGGTCCAAATCGTGTAACAACAAAATTTTATAAATAATGTTTTGGGTCTTATAACACTATTGGACTCTACTTTGAGCAATAAGTATACATTTATCTCTAAGTTGAAATGAAGACCCCTCTTGCAATTGTGACCCCTTGATACAGTTTTTCTCTCTCTACTCTTTCCTCTTTTTTTAAAACTTATTCACCGTTATCTTGATGGTTCTTGAATGTCGCTACCTTTTCTGAAGGTCTGAATGGTCTTTTTCTTCTCACCATTGCTCATTTGACAAGACACTGTGGGGCGGACACAAAACGATTTTTCTAGCTGAATAACTCAAAGGATTTTTCAGTGATTCTTCTGACAAATGGTATGAAGATGACTAAATGTCTTATCTAAAAACCTGTGAAAAAAAAAACTCAATTAGTTTAAATCTTTTTTAAACAATTTCTATGATGGACAATTATCGCATGCTGTTACAGGATTTGAATAATTTATATGAGTTAAAGAACAAATGCCGATGAAATATGAATCGGAATCTGACAGGATGATAAAATAACGAACAAATAAGATAAGTACCTCAGTCTGACATGTTTCACTTTTATTAAAGCTTCGTCAGAGATTGAGAGAAAATACACAAAAAGACACTGACTCTGGTATATTCAAATTTGTGTGGGTCAGGTCTCATTGCAAAGTCACGTGTCACGTGCAATACCACCGTAGATAATTCTACGTGTATGTAAGTTTGTGGAGATTCTTGTAATCCTAAGCGGACATCGGATGGTAATGTGCATTCGTAATTTTGCATGTCTGCCTGCTTAGTGGCAGTTCTAATGCATTCACTTTTGTGCTGTTAGGCAGGGCGGCATGGGTCTCGTCTCACCTCATTCTAATCTATGGCAGGTCTCATTAAGCATGTATTCTTTGTATTAGATAGATATAAGAGAGAGTCTTTAAGAATGAATTCAAAGAAAGATGGCGATGAAATGTAATGTTTTAGGCGTTTGTTTAGAGTTGGTAATAATGTTATTATTACGTTTTCAAAGTAATACTTTGAAGAGAGAGAGAGATGCTATATATATATATATATATATATATATATATATATATATATATATATATATATATAGAGAGAGAGAGAGAGAGAGAGAGACTAACAGACAGGGATACTTAGATTAGGAGAGCAGGAGGTCTGTAGCGTAGCGTTTACAAACGCGGAAACTTTAATTGGCGTGTCAAGTTCATTTTTCTAGACGATGCCGCTGCGTTCCTTTTTGCACAAACAAATATCTTGAATAAGTAAGAATCTATGTCTTCATACCCACCACAAATTGATCAGAATTGATTTTATAGCCTTGTTTGCCAGCTTGTCTAGCAAAAAAAAAGAAAGAAAGAAAAGAAATCTGAAATAAAAATAATTTAGGCAGGAGCAGCATCTCTTGCGATTAAGGCTATATATATATATATATATATATATATATATATATATATATATATATATATATATATAAAGGTGAAGAAATTTCGGGGATTTAGAGTAATCATATATAGTAATTCATCGTGCCTAGAATAATCTTGTATGTCCTTGCCTGACCAAGATAATGCTCGAGAGGAGCGGATAAGAGTGAAAAGAAGTCGTGGCTCTTGGGGCACTGTTCCGTGGGTATTCGCATACTTGGAGGAGTATTAATACGGAACTGAGTGAGTAGCGGAATATATAGAGTATAGTCAATTACCTTATTGTCACCGAAGCCCATGGTACAGTTTGTATGACGTTTAGTAGTAGATGTGCAGTGCTGATGAGTCCCAAATAGGACGAAACGGCCGTCCAGTGCTTTTTGTTGAGGATTATTGTTAGCTCGATGAATTACAATATATCATATATATATATATATATATATATATATATATATATATATATGTCATGGGTCCTTACCTATAACTACAGAATGAACTCTTCCTAACACTATGTATACTACGCCTCAAGAGAGAGGGTCGAACTGCCGAGCTTCTCAGCTTGATTTGGTCGAACTCTCTGCCTCTGAGCAGAGAGGAACCGGGACGAGGCTCCACCGAAGGGCAGCAGAGTCTCGTTCGGGGAGGTTGACCAACCCGATCCCGTTTATACGGTTTCTACAATTTTTTTGCCGAGCCTACGGGCCTGGGAAACCCACGTTAAGCTCGGCCTTGTGCCACATGCAACCCTCGGGGGGGGGCTAGATACCGAATCGAGTCGAGCCGATAGTAGTTCACTCCAAACCAGACTGACAGTCATACTAACACCTTCCACATCTTGTATTATTATTTCATGTCATATACCTTCGTTATTTCTACTCTTGTGTTCCTGTTGTTCTTTCTTGGTCCTAACCTGGACCATAATAACAATATATATATATATATATATATATATATATATATATATATATATATATGTATGTATGTATGTATATATATATATGCATTTTTGTGTTTGTTTCATTATTATACTTTATTTTCTTGCTATTTTACGATATCCTTTTAGTCCATTTGAATAAATTCTATTCATTTAAAATCTTTATAAAGGCACTTATATAAATGTAATATATATATTTCACCCATTTATTAATGGGGTCTTTATTTATATGTCGCCATTCAGAAGTTTGTTTATTCCAATAAAAATCTCATTGAATTCTAACGCCTGTTTACATACACATTGTATTTGTATGTTTAATGCGTATGAACGCGTTCTTTGTTTGTTTATAAGGGTCTTAGGACTAAGTTTTAATTCACAATTCCTTCAATTAACTCGCTGTGTATTTGCCTTGGGCAGAAAATGAGAGTAGCAGGCAGAGCACGCATGCGTAGAGGCTAATGAAAATTACCATTTCAAAAATGGGTTTAAATGAGAATTTTTTTTTTTGATCGACGGTGATAGAATCATCTAATGTGTTTTTATATCGTTGGTCAGGCGATTATAACTATAACAGAGATCATTCGCGAGTGTTTTTAAAACATCACCTAGACAATGGAATGCAGATTTTATGGCAATAACATTAAGTTTGTATTTGTAATTTACCCAGGAGGATGATCTGGGAAAAGATTGAATGTACATTGGTTTGAAAAAATAGAAAGCCTTATGAATTTCATCTTAACATCAAGAAACTGATTAGATTATAAAGGATCAGTATAAAAATGAATAGATACAATAATTCTATGTTATTTAATGAAACATGTTTTCACTGAAGATATGCTATCTAAATACACACACACATATGAAGAAATATAATCTTAAGGCGTGCTATATTTATGGGATAAAGTGCTCAATATCAGAGATAGAACGTGGGTAAATATAAAATGAACATTGAAATCAACACTTAGAAGCGACAGGCTGTTTCATACTAGATACAATCGTCAGGCCTGACGATTGTGTCTAGCATAAAAACAGCATGTCGCTTCTATATATATGTATATATATATATATATATATAATTATTTATTTAAAAATTATGACATAAATATGTTATAAAATCACTACAAAAATAGCCATTTTGTGTCAACACCTCTGGCGTCTTATAATAGTAACAAAATGAAGAGAATAACATGTATTTTTTCTTTTTTCTTCAATAATTTTAAACTTAATATAGATTAAATTAATATTTTTGAAATGTGCAGTTTTTAATTGTAATTTCAAATTTTATCGTACAATTTAATACTTATTAGTTAAAATATATTCTATTTTAGTATAAACCTTATTTTAAAGCATTTAATAGTTATTATAGCATTACTTCGTTGTCAAGTCTTTTGAATTCTCGGATGCATGTATTTTCATTGGTCATTTCAGCTTATGTGACAGCGTTTCTCTTTATGAAGGCTGGTTAATTAATTTGAAGCTTTTAAAACCTTAAATACGTATGTTATTCTCTTCATTTTGTTACTATTATCACTTGATAAGACACCAGAGGTGTTGAAACAAAATGGCTATTTTTGTAGTGATTTTATAACGTATTTATGTTATAATTTTTAAATAAATAATTATATTCGCTCTACTCTGTATTGAGCACACTTTTAAGAATAGTAATTGTTGGTTACTGGAATTTATTCCGTATACACCAATCATATACTTGTATATATATATATATATATATATATATATATATATATATATATTGAAAAGTGAAAAAGGTTGCTGAATTTGCAACGCACCTTCAAATATATATAGCACCTGTTAGGGTCCCAACTATGGGCAAATAGTGTCTACCAGGGCTGACCAAGCTCTTTAGTGTTATAGAACACGTTTGGTCTAGGAGATGGAAAACTCTTACACGAAAAGCCTGAGGTATATTGTCTGCTTCGTCTGTGGCATTTATTTGCACCGACTGAGCGTATCAATAGTTCTGAAAAGTGTGGATGGTTCTGCACAAGCCTTCGCCAGTTTAATCAAATCACTTGTGTGAGTTTTCTGGCGGTTTAGCTTGATTCGTTCTTTTTATATATATATATATATATATATATATATATATATATATATATATATATTCGTTAATATTTCTGGGACCTGCTCGTTCGTTGTGTTGTTTGGATGAATTATTCATGTGGCTAAATGTTTAATTACACCGTAATTTAAATTTATGCTCAAACTTACATTTAAAGGTGGAAATAAAAATTAGAAATTCTAATGTTCGTTTAAAAAGTGATAGGCGCTGTTATAAATTTACGTTTAAAAATGAAGCGGTATTCGCTTTTGCTTAAAAATTAGATAATGATAAAATTGATAAAAATATTTGCTATGATAAAATGATAATAATTGTATAATAATAAAAAAAGATATTATTGATAATAGTGAAGGATTTTTGTACCTATTTTTATGTGAACACGGGGATTACAGTCTCGATTCCAACGAATGCATTCGCAGACGTTCTCCCTCAATGTTGCCTTGGAGTATTCTTTCCTTCGAGTAAGCTTCTCCGCGACGGCAAGCTCCCGTTTCCCCTCTCCTCGCTCCAGCCCTTGGTGTAAATTGCATCTCCATCATGAGCGATCGTTGGCAACATAATCCCACTCCTCAATGTCCCTGTCCTTTTCCCTCATGTCCCTTTTGCATCTTGAAGTAATGGTGAAGTCGTCATCATCTCTTGTAAAGACGGACCCTTTGGAATCATTAGCTGATTTTTGCTTCCCGTATTTTGTCGTCGTAATGGAGAGAGGCCGAGGCATCCTCTCTAGTGTGCAGGGTTTTATAAATAATCGGCGGTTGCCCATGCAACACGTCTTACCTCTCCATGCCACCGATGTTGTCCAAGGGAATGGTAGAGTCCAATCGAGCTTGTCAACGGTGTCGTCAGAGAACGAAGTTAATCATAACATCGGACTGTCTTAAGAACTTCGACTCAAGATTTGTTCTCATGGTTTACTCCCGAAACACGGATGACACTACAATTTATTCCTGCCTCAAAAACAAATCTAGTGTCACTGACAAAACTAACCTGACCGTGCGTCTCGAAAAGGACCTCCAATCGGTTGTGAACTGGGGCAGGAATTGGCTAATCAACTTTAATGCCTCAAAAACAAAACTGTTCTCTATTAATCCCCACAGAGATCCTTCCCTGCCCTCCATTGGAATGTCTGACACTCAACTTCTCGAGAGCGACTCTCTGCGGCTGCTCGGTCTCACGTTGACGGCTGACCTGAGATGGAACAAATACATTGAGTCAATTGCTTCATCCACCGCAAGGAAAGTTGGCTCCCTGTGCCGCGCCAGGAAATCTTTCTCCCTGGAATCGATCCTTCAAATCTACAAATCAACAATTCGCCCTTGCATGGAGTATTGCTGCCATATATGGTCTGGAGACCCTTCTGTTTGCCTCAGGGTTCTTGATAGGCGTCTACAGTCACTTTCTCACAGACGCGCCGTCGCCTCTCTCTGTCTTTTTTTACAAATACTTTCATGGCAATTGCTCCGAGGAGCTGCTCTCGCTGGTTCCCAGACTTCATGAGTTCAAGCGCCCTACGAGGCTGGCATCCCGCTCTCACCCCTTCACTGTCGAAACTCCTAAATGTAGCCATCTCTTCTACTCCAATAGCTTCCCTATTCCAGTTTCCCTGAGAGCTATAATCTCCAGCTATTCAAATGTAATGTCAATCGACATCTCCAGTTGCCTTGATCTATCCACAACCCTTCTCCTCACACTTTCTTCTATCACACCTATCTGATATTGCTCCAAATTTTCTGTAACCCCTTGCGTCTTAGTGGCTTCCTGCCTTACTTGGGGTGAAAAGCTTAAAAAAAATCAAATCATTATCATGATTAGGTATGGCCGCAAAGCAACGCAGGTTTAAAATCAGAGTTTTCCTCCTCTTAGAGGGACTACCCTCCCGGGCTGACGAGGGCCATCTTATACATACATACATATATATATATATATATATATATATATATATATATATATATATATATATATATATACACGCATAAACACACACAAACACACACACACACACACATATATATATATATGTGTTTTACACTGAATGTGGGAGGCAGTTCGTTATCAAATGTACCACTTTAAGAATTATTATAACTTTAAATGATCAGAGTAGAAATCAATAAATAAATGAGAAAAGCATTAAATTATCATCAGATATATGAGGACATTGTTAAAATATTTGAAAGATAGATAATATAAGTATTTGACTACTCTTAAAGTAATAAACAAAAATTTGAATATACGTCCACACCCAGAAAAAAAATTATATTACAATCAATAAATAGGAAAAGGATACATTAATAAAATTATATGTAAATGTTGTTAAAATATTTGAATGATAAATGGTAGAGAGATAAATCAACGATATTGAAACAATAGCAAAAATAAGTAAAAAACAATCAAGCATAACTACTCGAAATATTTTCCTACAATTTTGAAAAACTATAATATAATAATATAAAATAACATACATAAATATAATATAAAATAATATAAACTATAATATAATAATATAAAATAATATATAATATATTATAAAATAATATAAAATAATAAAGTATTATAAAGTTACGTAGTATAAAATTACGTCCACTTTCATAAAAAAGAGAAATGTTACGCTTAGTTAAAACAGAGTAGTATAAACTATTATAAGTATAAACTAATAAAGTATATAATATAAAATAATATAAACTATAAAATAATAATATAAAATAATATATATATATAAATATAATATAAAATAATGAACTAGTATAAAGTATTATTCGTAAAAACATTCGTTTCAATGTATAAGTAATTTCACACGTTGTACGTGTGAGAACAATTTTTGTATTTCTTTAAGGCATGAGCTTCCAGGAATCCCTTCAATGAGTCTAATGGAATCTTTTCCAACCAATCCGAGGACTACAACTACAACAGAAATTGTTAATGTTCCCTTGTGTCACATTTTTGAGATTTCGATTTCAAGGTCCTTGTATTTTTATAGCTTTTGAAGATCTTCAAAGATACATTGCAGTCTGCAGGGACTGCCATATCTATAAGGAGGCATTTTTTTTTGTTTGCGGTCTTTAATAACAATGTATGGGCGGTTAGCTTTGATTGTTCCGTCGGTGTGTATTGCGTAGTCCCAAAAAATATTGACAGGTCCTATCTCCGTAACCGGATCTAGGTGGTGTTCATACCATTTTCTTTCAGTTTCCTTCCCGTAGAAGTTGCAAATTTTCCAGTCCAGATATTGGCCAACTCTGTCATGCCGGGTTTTATATTCAGTGAATGCCAATACGTGCAACCTGATGCAAGATGATCAATTGTTTCTGGATATTTATCACAGAATCTGCATTTTGGTTTAACACAATACTTTAGTATGTGTGCTTGATGTTTTCTAGTTAACAAACATTGGTCCTGTCCAGCCAGGATAAAACCTTCAGTTTCAGCTTTGAACCCTGCACTACGTAGCCACTGATGGGTACAGGTTTTGTCTACGTCAGCTTGTTTGGTACGGGCAGAGTATTGGCCATGAAGCGATTTATCTTGCCATTGTTTCTGTATCTGGTCAGTTGCATTTGTCTTTGCTTTCTTTTTTTAAGTATGTTACAGCATCAGTCGGTGCATTGTGCTTTACTTGTATTTCTGCATCCATTTGAAACTCCTGATTATTATTATTATTATTAATTTTATTATTATTATTATTAATAATAATTTTATTATTATTATTCTTTTTATTATTAATTTTATTTTTATTATAATTAATTTTTTATTATTATTTAATTTTATTATTATTATTATTAATTTTATCATTATTATTATTAATTTTATTATTATTATTATTATTATTATTATTATTATTATTATTATTATTATTATTTTGCTATGGATTTTTTATTAAGTTGGTGGAAAGATTTCTAGGTCGGTGTGTTGTTTGGCCACATTTCAATTTTTTAATTTTTTTTTTTTTTTTTTTTTTTCCGGGTCCCGTTACATAGACAAAGAGTGTGTGTGCTGTACTTAATAAGACAATTTTCTGTATGTCTCAAGCTGGGGTTTCCAGGATTCTTTCAGTGTGTTGTTTTGACATTTTTATAAAAAAAAATTACATTAGATAAATTTTTCTATTTCAAAGGTCTTTGTATTTTGATAGTTTTTCAAATTCTTTGGTTGCTATGTTACAATTGCCGGAGAAATTAGTAGGCAAGTTTTTTTTTCTGGTTTTTATTATTATTATTATTTTAATAATAATTTTATTATTTTTATTTTTTTGATTTTAGCGTTTACACATTTCTTTCCGGTCCCATTGAGAGATTAAGGTTAGAAATAGCATCATTACTTTCCATTGACAAAAAAAAAAAAAAAAAAAAATTACATAGATAAATAAAGTGTGGGCTGTACTTAATCAGAACTATTTTTGTATCTCTTTTGAGGCATAGATTTCCAGGATTATTATTATTATTATTTATTTTATTATTTATTATTATTATTATTATTAGTATAATAATAATAATAATAATTTATTATTATTATTTTTTAATTTTATTATTAGTATTATTATTATTAATTTATTATTATTATTTTTAATTTTATTATTATTATTTTTAATTTTATTATTATTGTTATTATTATTACTATTATTTTTTAGATATCGAAGACAATGTAACTTATAGGTATAGATGTCTGCAATGAATATTTATGTACATACGCATAATTAGTCAATGTAAGGGTGTTTTCTTCTTTTAATTAAAACAAAACTTTCTCTTGTAGTTTTTCTTTCTCTATTCTTGTTCTTGAATAACGAGAGTTGTCCATAGACTATTCTAACTTGTCATAATGATAAAAAAAATATATTCTATTTTACATATGAGGATAATTTCTCTTTTTCGGAAATAGTTGAAAAATAGAATTGTCAGTTCTAAACAGATGACGTGTATACTCCGCCACTTAATTTATTTTAGGTGATCCTAATCCACATAAATTTCAGGAAAATCGAAAAAAATGACTAATTGAAAATCAACGTGTAAAACCCTTGTTGTTGGCTGTCCAATCTTGAACATCGACTTATGTGACCTTTATATCGCTGTCTCAGTATTTATTAACCATAACTTTTTCAGCAAACAGCCAAATAAAAGGAACAGTTTGGGAAGATTGTGTTACGCCTATTCTCAATGTAATGATTAACAGGTTACTTCACAACCACAGTGGGTATTGGTCATAGCTTACTTTAGTAAATGGCCAAAAAACAAAGGAATAGTATAAGACGGTTGAATTACGCTTATTCTCAATGTGGAAATGGCCTCTTCTGTTGAAAATCGATCTGTAATACTATTATTACGTTATTGACATTGAAGGACCACATATAACACCAGTTCGTAGTCATCTTGACTATATCTATCTATATAAAAAAATTATGTGACTTCCGTTAGGCCGTCTGACCGTCGCACACACTAAAATAGCTATACATTGACCGATCAAACCCACATTTTCGAAAGAAGTGTAAACAGGTAAGAGGATAAAAATTACTGTTGGTTTTGCTCGGGTGTGTAAATCCGTAGGTTTTTGTTAAAGTATTTTTTCAAACGAATCAGCTTATTTATGTTGCATCAATTAGTTTGGGAAATTGAACGAAACTTACAGTTTGTAAATTTTGAAAAAAAATGTTAGTGATAACTTCAACAATACTAAATATTGGGAGGAAAAAATTCTAGTTTATCAAACTTCGCTTAATACGGTCAGAGCAGATGAATGAGTTGAGAATATTGTGGAACGCCAATTTGCTTAAAGTAATATTTCATGGTTTCTTCGAAATCAGCAGGTATACTCCTCGTCCTTGCTTGTACATGAACACCGACTTATAACACCAGCGATATATACTAATCACAGTTTAATACAGCCAAGCATCAAATAGGATCGAAATCAACAGTTTAAAGAGTTGGTGACTCAGTTGCTTCAAAATCGACATAGAAGATTCTTTTCCCCTACGATAACCGACGTTAATAAGCTTGTATGAGTGGGCAGTGTAATGGATAAAGGCCGACGTTGGGAAAGGCATGAATCTACTTCTTCTCTCCCCAGTTATGGGTTAATTAGTAAGACTTATATCACTAAACTATTAATATCTACAAAAAAATTCTTACAATATTTTCTGGCTTTACATAAACTGTAATGGTTTGATAAGCCGTAGAAAACGAATCAATCCATAAAAAAAGTATCTTTCATGTTGGTTTTAACGTCCCAAAGCATTAGAATCATTCGAGAAAATCCTTTTACGTTGATCTTCAATGTGAATATGCATTAATTGGTTCAAAATTGACATTCTGTGATTTCTTCCTAGACTTGAACACCGACCTCTGTCGTCATCACGTAGGTGTATCGATATTGATTACTGTTAGATTAATACGGACAAATAGCAAATCAGAGGAATGATGTACTAACATTGTGTTATATAGGAATAAAGTGTCGCTGCCGACACTTGAGTTTGAACATAGATCGCCAGTGAGCAAACACAGGCGATTCCATTATTGAATTAAGTAGACCACATGACCATAGAGGAAACGCATAATTAGGAAGTCGCGTGACGTCTAACTGATCGTCATTTCTAGTCTATCCTCTATTACTATACGGACCGCTATTCTCTATACTATTTCTCTATTCATATCACTATACAGTGGTTACTATTCAAGCGAGTATTATCGAGCAAGTACTATTACTGCGAGTGATATTCGAAGGCGACTGACACCAGTATTGTTCAACGGCATTACTATAGTTGTGTCTGCGATTACAAAGTCTCTGCTACAATGAGCATTACGAAAGTGACGAGTATTCGTTGGCATCACAAAAATGGCAACGAGTGTTTGTTGACATCACAAAACATTGTGTTACGCTAATCTTCAAAGAAAAGATAACATGGTTACCAAAAAAAATAACATGTGAAATCCTGTTGGTTTAATTGAATTTGAACCACAACCTTTGACATTTGAGATATAAGTAAATCTCTAGACAAAGAGACAAATCTACAACAGCTTTATTTGATTATAATTACTTATGACATTTAAATTTGGTTAGAATCCAACACATAAAAATACAAACTTTAAGTAAAATATTGTTTTAGAGTTTGTCAAACAACTACATTACTATTTGAATTATATATAAACCATTTTCTTGTCTCTTGATGAAGTGTCTGTCTTTCTTAAAAATGGGCAGACAATCAATCTAATTATATATTTATTACTTTCACTTTCGCTTTCACAGTTTTATCAACTCATCAACTTGGTTATTTGCACTCTTAAATACTGAACAGAACTCTGACCCTATATTTGGCAGAAATAAATACTGTCATAAATTATTCATTCTTTCCGTTCTAACATTTGCCCTTTTCTGTTGCAATTTTATGTCTTTTTTTTCTTTTTTTTTGATTGGAAAAGTTAACGTTCTAAGCATCGAACGGAAATCGGCATTACTGTTAAAATTTAAGACGGTACGTCGATTTGAATATTGATTTCTTCTTCCATATGATCAGAGGTTGGGTTGTTAAGTAGATTCAAGTAATATTCTTTACCAGCTGAGTTATCTGATGTTGAGCTGTGTAGGTCGTGTGTACAAAAGATCTCACGAGAATCACATTAATTTAATCTCTTTTAAGAAAATGTTTCGGCGTAAGTTCTTTCAAAAAGCATCTGTTTCCTGTGAGATATTTTCTGAATTTATCCCACGTTTTCCGAAGAAGAAGAAGAAGAAGAAGAAGAAGAAGGAAAAACTGTAGAACTTGAAAATACGTTATTTATATCTTTTTTAAGACAAAAATGAACATTAAAACAAAAAAGCAAATTCAAAACTCTTCCCAACGCTTTTAATTTTTTTTCACCTCGCGTGTAAATGTGAATCGTTTTATGATTACCGATCACTTTTCGCGAAGTGAGAATTAATTCCATCCATTTATTCTCTTTGGCTGCAACTGACGTTTGATCTTTAATGAGTCTTATACGTCAGATATTCCTAATAATAATAATAATAATAATAATAATAAATAAATAAATGAATAAAATAGAGATAAATGACCCAAATAATATGCAGGAAGTCAAGGAGTTCTGGATTAAGATGTGACAAAAGTGCAAAATGCAAAATGAAAGAGACACATGGATCAAACAACAACAGGAACAACACACACATATGGAGTGTCAAGAATGGACGGGTATCAATATTACTGAAACGACTGCCTTCATCTGCAAAAACCCAAAACTGGAAAGCACCAGGAGAGACCGAATAGCCAATTTTTGGATAAAACCTATCTAGCACCTAGCAAGGTCTAGTACAAGCATGCAATGATATAATCATAAACGCAGAAAAATCACCCAAAATGCCTTACGTGGAGAGTAACATACATAGTCCCCAGAACAGAAGAGACACAGAACACGACGAACTATAGGTCCGTCATATGCCTACAAACAATGAACGAGATCCACACTCACAACCGGGGGGGACATAAAAAACTTCCTAGAGAAAAACAATTTACTCCCAGCAGAAGAGAAGGAATGTAAAAGAGGAAGTTACGGGTGAAAGGACCAACTAATTATGAATAAAACAATATTGGAAGTGGTGAAAACAAGGAAAAGAAACTTATCGAGAGCATGCATCGGCTCCAGAAAGGTGTTCGACAGTGTATCACATCGATGGCTAGAGAAGAGCCCAAAAAATATACAGAGTATGCCCCACAACGGTCAAATTCATAACGAAGAGCATGAAAAACTGGAAGACTGCACTAAATCTAAACCATACAAACGAGACCAATCAACATCTAAAGCGGGATCTTCCAAAGAGATTCATTGTCATCACTAATCTTCTGCCTTGCATTAGCGCCACTCAGCTGCTTACTGAACAACAGTAGCTACGGATACAAGTCACAGAATGGCAAACTGAATCACCTATTCTATGTTGATAATCTGAAAACGTTTGCCAAGGATGACAACCAGTAGAAAAAAACCTACTCACCTTTATCAAAACCTTCAGTGAAGACATTAGTATGGAGATCGGATTCTAAAAATATACAGAGTATGCCCCACAATGGTCAAATTCATAATGGAGAGCATGAAAAACTGGAAGACTGCAGTAAACTTAAACCATACAAACGGGTCATTAACAATGCAATGCGAAGCATACCTCATTAAAACCAGTTATCCTCTTCTACAAATAGTAAAACCTCAAATCAATTCCATCAACAAAGAAGCTAGCCTTTTCAAGAAACACCTTTACGCACCTGAAACACTACCAACAAATCTATGCCAAACATGTAAAACTGAATGCGAAACAACTTGGCCAAATGAAAAATAACTGGGAGGACAAGGCGTTGCATAGCAAACGCCTAAAATGAACGAAAAAAAAAGATGTGGACCACCAGAAAACACATCATTTTCTGAGAAGCACAAGATTGAAAACTGAGAGAGGAGGCCTAATTATTGCAGCTCAGGACGAAAGCCTCAAAACCAGATCCTATCACTGTCAAATAATCAATAATGGAACTAAACCGAAATGCAGGATCTGGGGAAAATATGATTAAACTGTCAACCATATTATCTCAGGATGTCCAGAACTAGAAAAAATGTATATACCCACAGGCATAACAAGGTAACAACATATGAGCATCAACCAGACACAGTTAGCCAAAATAAGAGAGCTTGAAAATTCATAAAAATGTTTTTTTATATCGGTAACATTCTGGAGGTTCCGAGATAAAATCATTTCTATATAAAAACATTAGAAAATTGGAAAGTAAAATAAATAACAAACATAATAAAAAAAAAATACCATCTGTCATTGGCGGTTGAATAAAAATGCAAACAAACTTGTTAGCATACAGGCACTTAAATGAATCCAATAAAACACCTACTGAAAAATGAAATTATAACAAAAGCTAGATGGTGTAGGGTAGTGTACGACCCATGTTCTTTGTACATACATATGAAACTTTAGTACTTAGGTTATATATATTTAAAATAAATAAATTAATTAATTAATAAATAAAGTTTACTAAATCTGAGAAATGACTTAGCTAGTTTTGTAGTAAGTGCCATAAATATTACTTAAATAATATTTAATTATAAAAGTTTAAAAATCGTAATTTACATATACTTTGATAATTTTACTTACTATGAGTAATTTTCCTTCTGTTATAAAGTGATATAGTCTATTAAAACTAACAATGAAAATATTTTAAAATTTTAAAGTTGTAATTTTAAAATTGTAACTAAAATTGTAGTTAAATAAAATGAATTCTAACCTAAACTTCTTTTAATTAGTACTACACGCACTTAAAAGAATCCAATAAAAACACCTATAGTAAAATAAAATTAATATGAAATGCCATAAGATGTAAGATTTTGAATGAACCATGTCCTTTGTACTTACATGAGAAACAATATATTACTAGGTTTATATATAAAATAAAAGTTTACTAAATCAGTGAAATTAAGTAACCATTTTTGCCGTCATAGTCATAAATTTTTCATAAAAAAAAAAAAATGTAACCTCATATACATACTTAAACTTGATGTTAAAATAATCCTACATAATATAATGGATTCTAATACATTTAACTGTTCTTAAAAAGAATATGGTATAATAAAAATTAAAAATGAGAATATTTTAAATCGTAGTTAAATAAAAAGTATTATGATATGAACACCCACGAAAATCTTTAAATTTATAAATGGAAAAAAAATGCCGTAAGAATTTTTTTACCGTTAACAATAATTTTAAAAAAAAAATCCAGACGACATGCATTCAACGGGTGTCAGTTTTCATTGAAAAATACATCCCTACCCCTTACCAAATTGTAGCTAATAACTGATAAAATGATACTGTCATAAGGAAAACCTAGACATCCCTTGTCCATTTGAAGTAGAATATTCTGTAACCATGGAAACGTGATTTTAGCTGTGTCTTTAAATCCCAGTAATTTTTTAAAAGTTACTCCAAAATTCGCTTGAGGATGAAATGGAACTAATGCTTTTAATTTAATTGCAAAATTAAATTCGGGGCTTTTAGCTTCTATTTTTGAAACATGGTTAGAACTGTGTAGCGGAAAAAACATATTTTAAATCAATTAATTTATAATATTAATGCTCTGTAAATTTACATTGAGCACTATTTTGTAAAAATAAAAATATCTATAAGAACACCGGATTATATATCTTACTGTTCTTTTATATATATATATATATATATATATATATATATATATATATATATATATATAGTTTTAAGAAACATAGTTTTAAGGTGTGCTATATTTGTCGGATAAAGTGCTCAATATCAGAGATAGAGCGTATGTAAATATAAAAGGAACATTGAAGTGAACTACAGGCGACAGGCTGTTTCATGAAACAGCCTGTCGCCTCTGACTGTTGACTTCACTATTCACTTTTTATATATATATATATATATATGAATGAATGAGTAGGCTACTAAATATATATTCACGCATGTTTATATGCATACGAAAACATACCCATCTGTATATATATATATATATATATATATATATATATATATATATATATATTGTTAATTTGAAATACTGTTCCTGTAGCCAATATTGCTGGCTTTTCAGTGGTTTGCTGGTAATTAAACATATAAGCAAGTAGGCATTGCGGTAGAGTACTCAATATCGAAGAAGAGAGAGAGAGAGAGAGAGAGAGAGAGCGTTAATAGAATTAATATGAAAAAGATTTTTTCACTCAGCTCATGTTTACTTCGGATTTTCGTGGCCACATAGTGATTTTCCAAGCGTAGCTTGGATGTGGCACAAAGCCGAAAGTAAGGGTCACCCAGTAAGGATCGAATTCACTACTCATTCGCAATTGTTATAGCGAGACAATTTCGTGGCCAATCGTTACTCATCGATACAAAGTTAAACTGCAGTCATTTCTCGATTCTCTTGCACTTTTATTGTGGTATGACTGTGTTACTTTTTCAGTATTTAATTTAGGCTATGGTTGAATTTTTGTGTGAGTATGTATATTTGTGCAGGTGCGTGTTTTTGTGCGTGCACGCATGCACGCATACACATACATCATCATATACGTGCAGACTCACCGGCACGTATATGTGTTCGTGTACTACTTCTGTGTGTTTGTATTTGTGCATGTGATCGTGGTAACTCTATTGTGCGTTTAATTGTGTTTGTATGGTATGTTTGTCTCAAACGCTTATTAACGTCAACAAAGGATCGCCAGAGTCGTGACACGAGTTTCACGCTTTCACAATCTTCAAACAACTAAAACGCCTCAAATGTTCTATTTGTTTGATGATCACGAGAGCGTAAAACTGCAGTAAAAACCCTTCGTTGCACACACACACACACACACACACACACACACACACACACATATATATATATATATATATATATAACGTTGTGCAGGTATAGTTGTGGAGATTCAGGATTGCGCATGAATTAACATATAAACGAAGTTTATATATATATATATATATATATATATATATATATATATATATAGGTAGTAATCCATTGGATAATCCAGGCTAGTCCTATTAACCCAACATAGAATTTGAAATATGTTAAAACTGACTCACAAAAACAGCGCTCAATGCTTATTTTCATTAAACAGAACAAATTTATTTTGCAATTGAAATTAAGATGCATTTATTTAATGACTATTTTCACCTACGAATTTAATTTTAAAATTTGCTGGATTTTTTAAAATGTTTATGGTATGAATGTACTGTTTATTTGGAGAATGAGAGAGAGAGAGAAAGAGAGAGAGAGAAAGAGAGAGAGAGAGAGTTTGTTATTGGGTACTTATTTGGAGGGGAGAAGAAGAAGGCATCATTACTGGAATGATATTATGAAGGTAAGGCAGCCTGGGTAGGGGAGGGAGGTGGAGACCGATGAGCTGACCTACATCCTAATGGTCACCCGGTGAAAATTTAATTCGGCGGGACTTCACGGAAATTAACGAAAACGGGAAAAACAATCAAGTGGTAACTTTGGTAAAATGAAAAAGAGTTAATTCGGAATTATTGGTATTTAAGTCGTTCAGATATCAGAGTTCAAAGTTTGGGGGAGTGGTTTTTAAGGACTTGGAGTGAACTTGGATATATATGTATGCGTTCTCAAGCGTTTGTTCACGTTAATAATACCTACTTGTATAGCTGTCTGCACTAACATATACTTAGATATCTACATTTAAGCCCATACATTCGCAAGCTGGAATTGGCCCTTGAATCTCTACCTATTAAATTCTTGGATTAGCTAATGTACCCTATGTTATATCGAAACTTGTTCAGCCTGAAAATTGTGTGAGACAGCCACATAACTATCTAGGTGTCCATATTAAAGTTTAAGTCGCATAAAGGCAGTAGTATACGAGTATTGCTTTTCTGATATATATATATATATATATATATATATATATATATATATATATATATATATATAATTTTAATAATGAATATGAATATATAATTTTAATTTTAATATATAATTTTAATTTTGATAATGAATAGGCTTATAAAATGCGTAAATTTCAGGAATTAGTTATTCCAAAAAAAATTTCGCTTGAAGATGGAACAGAGCTTGGTACTTTAATTCAAGTTTTCGGGTCTTGCTTTGAAACATGAGAACTCTTATGTAGCGATGGAATCATATTTTTAAATAAATAATTATATTTAGGCTCTACTTTTGCATCGAGCATTGTTTTTTTTTTTAATAATAACAAAATACTGAAGAACTTTGGATTATTTACCTAACGAGTTCTTTCCTATTTTCTATATATTTTTATACACACACATACACACACGTGTGTGTGTGTGTGTGTTTATCTGTGTGCTGTATGTATGTGGAGGTTTGTGTATGTGTGTACACACACACACACACACATATATATATATAAATATATATATATATATATATATATATATATATATATATATATATATATATAAAGTGAGGTGACATATGTTATATACAGAAAAAAATATTGTGTAGTTTCGCCCCTTCCATATTTATGTGAATTTCAAGTAACGTAGACTTGGAGAATTTAACATTCGTGTGATTTTCCTCTCACGTTGATAAAATGAAAGTTCAATTAACCTAAACGTGTTTGTCGATATGCCTGGCAGAACAATAATAGAGAGAGATAATTAAATATTGGAAGTTACGTAGATGAACAAAAATGAGGAAGTTGTGGAGATTCAGGATTGTGCATGAAATAATAAGAGATAGAAACAAAGAATAAATTTGGCTGGGGAAAGACTTGGTGGTTGTAAAGAAGATGATGACAAGTAGAGGAAAAGGTATGGGGCGGATACGCAAGTACTGATTTGGTTTATCGGTTTTGACATTTTCTTAATCGATTTTGTCTTTAAATTAGATTTTGCTATTCAGCACCAAAAAAAAAATGATGATGGTATTAACATCACCTTCGAGACTCAGATAAGATTTTCCAGACGAATGTGTCACATAATTCATATGAATAGTTATATGTTACACGTCTATGATAATGAGTATTTGGCATTTAAATTTTTAGACGTTTTTGAAGATGTATGTCTACACGTTTTCCCCTTTGTTCTATAGGTTCATACTTAAACACACAATCATGCTTATACGCACGCGTTCATCCATACACGCAAAAACGCGCGTGCACACACGCACATACACTTAAATACAAACGTACGTATATATATATATATATATATATATATATATATATATATATATATATATATATTTTAAAGACATTACTATATTCATGGAGAGAATTATCAATGTTAAGCATATATTTTTTTGTAGATATAGACAAAACAGACATAGAAAACAATACTAGATCGGGTTATAGAAGGAAACTCCGACACTTTTGAAAACCACAAAACGACATTCATTATAAATAAAAACTTAAACTGCAACTCCAAAAATGTGATTTATGTACTCAAATGCACAAAATGCAAGTAATCATATATAGGTATCAGTCAACTGAACAACATGATCTCCCTACACAAAAGCAACATAAAATTAACAGACAACAGAAAACTTTTTGCATCACAACACATCTTCAAATGTAACCAGGGAAAATTTAAAATTATGCCACTATATCAAACAGACTTACCTACAAATACAATATATCAAACAGACTTACCTACAAATTATGTCAATATATCAAACAAACTTACCTACAAATACAAGAAAAAAACTTCATCAACAAATTTAAACAGAACTAAATAGATCATAACCCGGCACTCAAAAGCTCACAACATGCACATATAATGGGCAAATACAGTGATCAAACAACTCAAATACATGCACGCACGCTCACATGCGAGTGTCTGTGGGGCACGAATATATATATATATATATATTGACAAAAGCAGAACTATTGACAGGCACACACACAAACACCACAAAACCTAGGACGTATGTGTGTATGTGTGTACAAATAGAACACAGGAATTATCGTATTAAGTCAAATAATTGACCTGAAATTCCGTATCCCTGAAGCTTACGAAGAAAGCCGGAATGCCAAACTCTATCAAATCCTTTAGAGATATCTAGAGCCAAGGTAAGAGCTTCTCGGTTATTGTGAAGTGCTTGGTAAACAAATTCAGTTATGGCCGTGAGCACATCAGCTTTAGATGTGTGTATGTATGTGCGTGTATACTGATTCCATGTAACTTGGGAAGTATGTAGTTCAGAAGCACATTTCTTCAGGACAATCGCTGGTATCTCGTCTCCACCGCTAGCCTTATAGGAGTCTAATTTAGAGACGATGCCCAATAACAACGACGGGGTTATGTGTAACTCGCTCAATATAGCCTCAATTATCGGGAATCGGGTGTGGGTACACCGGATGAGTCAAGCTTTGAGTTGGATGAGAATTTCCGAGCAAAGCACTCAGCCTTATTATCTAAGAAGATCAGACATCAAATTGTTTGAACAAATGAGGTATTGTGGGTCTGCTGTTGTTAAATACGCTCTTGCAGAGACGGCAATAATCCTTGGAGCCGAATTTGAGAGATGCAATACGTTGTTTTATTCTATCAGGAGATAATGAGTTTTGCTTCAATAAGGACACCCTTGCACTCGTTACGGGCTGAGACAAAGTGACGTCTGTTGCAATGTGACATGTCACTACGGTATAGGCGGAAGAAATGATTCCTATGGGCAATGGCAGCTGAGCAAGCAGCAGAGAACCAAGGGGATGAGCGCGATTTAACCTCATATTTCCTTGCAGGGATGAAAGCCTCGATTTCTGCTTTTACCCAGGAGGAGACCTCGGAAGCGCATTTTTGAACGGGGGCAGGGGGTAAAGACCACATCCCAGGGGAGATAGTAAAGGAAATCCCGGAACGAGTCCCTGTCAGCTCGTTGATAACAGAAAGATGTTCTCTTGGTAGGAGCTTCTTTGCTGGGGGTGGAGTAGAAGGAGATGTTGACAGACACTACAGCATGATCAGAGCTGCCAAGAGGGCAGAGCTACGTGGCGCGACAGTACTCAGGGATGGAGGTGAAACAGAGATCGAGAAGGTTGTTGGAGAAGGGTGGGAGAAATTGAAAAGTTAAGGGTTTGTATGACAGCAAGGTCAGTTATAATATTTTTAAGCCACTTGGCATGGTGGGCGTTAAAGTCTCCGAACACGAATATATGAGCAACCGGATGAAGAGAGATAGCCTTGTCTGTATTGTCGGAAATGCTTTCGAGTACACCACAGTCTTGGGAGGATGGAGAGCGATAGAGGAAGAAGAGACAGCTTACAGCTTTGTGGAGAGATAGACGGAGACACATGTATGGATGGTCTGGAGCTTCGAGAAAGAACTCTCTAGCCAGTGGTAGATGGCCCTCGACGTATTCTCCAAGGCCGTGCATGTGGGTTTGAGAGTCTTTTCTAAGAAGAGGAAGGCAAACGGGGATCGAGTGGTCAGAGGAGGGGATAAACGAGTCGAGGTTGGTATAGCAGAGAGCTAGTATATCAGGAGACTTCTCAATGAGGAACGATTTCACACTATAGAAGGTTCGAACACCACGGATATTAGAAAAGGAAATAAAGGGTTTTGATGATTTTTAAGAGCTTGTTTAGGTTTACTTTTTTGATCGTTAGTTGTCATGTTGGGGAATTTTGATAGTGAAAATGAGAAGGCCTGAAGTAGAAGTAGCAGACGGTCATCGTCTGTGACGTGGGTAGAAAGGAGATGGCGCAGCCTGCAACATAATGTAGCCTCAGGGTTGCCAACCAGAGGTAAATGCAGAGACACCCTTCCATGTGAGACATGGCACTACAAGCACCCCGATATTATACAGATGTTGATCGGAGTGGCTGCTCAAGACTCTACGCAATATTTAGGGCCCCTAACTACCAGTCGGAAACAGCAACCAGAAAACTTTCAATCGTGTACCCTCACAATGAATAGGCATTGCTACAGACTGCACACAACACAAGAGAATCACGGCAAAATTAGTACGGAGGCCAGAGAGAAGGAGAGGAAAAGTTCCAGGAACCCTTTCCTAAACAAGAAGACTTAGGAATTAATGAAGGTGTCGGAATACAACCTTCACTTATGAAGTAAATGATCCGAAAAGAATATTATAGCTGAGTGCGTTTGAAACGAGAAAGCGAACTTAATGGGCCAATAAAATGAAGTCTATCCAGACATTAGCTATACCCGTAGTAACATACAGCTTCAACATTATTAAATGGAAGTTGAATAATATTAAAAGATTCGATGCCAAGACGAGAAAAGAATGAGGATGCACTATTCAGATATTGTACGTACCAAGAGCTTTAGGAAGCTTATGTTTAATCCAACATGTACTCTAAAATATACAACATTCGGATTGGACTCGTACCTCACAAAAACCCCAGATCGACTTCATAAACAAAGAAGCTGCACTTTTCAATAAACAGCTTAATGTACTTGAAACCCTACCAACAATAAACGAAACGAATAACATCTATACTAAACAAGTAAAACAGAATGCAAAACAAAGTGGCCAAATGAAATTACAAAAATACCTGGAGGACAAGGTGTTGAATGCTAAACGCCTAAAAAGAACGAAAGAAGCTCCGGTTTGAAAGCTGAGAAAGGCGTAATTATTGTAGCTCAGTATGAAAGGATCACAATCAGATCCTATCACTAATGGAACAAAGCCGAAATGCAGGATCTGCGGAAAATATGAAGAAACAGTAGCCTATATTATCTCAAGATGTCCGGAACTAGCGAAAAAGGAATATATTCACAGACATAACAAGGTAGCGACATATGTGCACTGGAAGATATGCAAGAAGCGCAAAATAGGGATCACTGAGAGATTATCTGAGCTCCGACCAGACATAGTTACCCAAAATAACGATGTAACTATCCTCAGGGATATGCCAATTCAAACTGACAAGGAAATCAAAGCCAACAGACCTGATATTATCATAAAAGACAAGAAATTCAGGAAGTGTATGCTTATTGATATAGCAGTGCCATCTGAGAAAAACAGCTCCATGAAAATCATTGAGAAATTGTCCAAATATAAGGACCTGGAGATCGAGATTAACAGGATGTGGGGAATGAAGACTGAGACTGTACCAATAGTAATCGGATATCTGGGCCTCATGAGAAAAAGGAATGGACAATTTTACTAATAGTCTCCCATGTAGCATCAACATACATGTTGCCCAGAAGATCGCCCTACTAGGAACATCCTATATGTTAAGATAATTGCTATGAGTTAAATGACAATTCTCCTATAGGATCTAAGGATCATAGTTTGGACCCAGCTCTACAAGATAAAAAGCAGGAAACATAAACACAAAAACTTATACTAATAATAATGATAATAATAATGATAATCACTTTTACAGATACGAAAAAAATCACCTTTACAAATACAAAAACAAAATCCCTACTACGCTAACTACAACCATATCACGAACAATAAAATAAGTGTCCAGAAAGTCTAATGAAATTAATTTTAAATACCAAAATTTAATTCCGACGAAAATATACAAAAAATAAATAAAAACAAAAAGGCAATCTAAAACGTGAGAATAAAAAAAATAAACAAAAAATACTTTAACGCCATACATTAAAACCACGAAGGGTTGGTTTCCCCGCCCAATATATATATATATATATATATATATATATATAACAGGTAGAAATAATAGAGACACATGGTTTCAAAAGGGGTTGATGGGTGAAACAGACAATATTGCAAATGTTAAACATTGGTAAAATAAATTACAGTAGGTTAAGATTAACTATGGCTTATGCTTTTGGGAATGGTTACATTTTAATTTTCAGCTGAGTTGGATAGGACGACCTTGAAGCATTTCAGTGCCCATCACGATCACCAGACCAAATACGACCAGACTTTTTTCTTAAGATGTATGCAGAAAGATCTTGTTTACAAGTTCAAATTGAGAACAATTCCGGAATTAAAACAAACATTTTCTGATAAATCTATCTAAAATTCATGTAGAATTGTGTCAAATGGTTTGTAGAAGCGTTGCTGATAACGTTCAGCGTTGAATTAAATATCGAAGGGAAGTATTTTGAACCTGTTAAATAATTTGTTAATTGTTATGAATAATTAAGAGTGGCCTCCTCTTGAATTGTTACTCACCTCGTTGAGAGAGCTATTTCTGAATACTGGGACTATAAAACGACACTACAGGAAAATCTTTATTCTTAGATCTAATTCCTTGCTTGAAAATGAACACACACACACGCGCAAATGCACTTGCAGACGCACACATACAGTGTGCAGCAAAAGTAACGGTGTTTTATTCATTATTTATTTAGTTAACGATGGCTTAGTATTTAACTCTGGCTTTGGCGTTTGGGATTGTTTAAATCTTAATTTCGAGCAGAGCTGGATAGGACAACGTGGAGCAATTGACTGTCTATCATCACCACGCAAACACCACCATACATTTTCTTCAGATTGTACTGAAAGATTTATTAACAGTCTATAAACGAAAACAATTTCGGAATTGTTATGAATAATCAAGAGTGGCTTCCTCTTGAATTGTTACTCACTTCTTTGAGAGAGCTATTTATGTTTGCTGGGACTATAAAACGACACTATACTAGAATCTTGTATTTTCAGTTGAATAAATCTTTCTTAAAGCCTACACTTGCGTAATTTTGTCGTTGCAGTAATCATAACAAATCATGTTTTTTTGATGTGACAATACTTTTAAATTTTCTTAAAAACTGTAATTTATTTTTGTTCAATAAAAGTTCATAAATAAAAAAAATGGCGTTTCTTTTGCTGCGCTCTATATTTATATATATTTCATTACGTATTATTCTTCATGCCTCTTGTTTATCCGTTGAGATGACAATTTTTGTTTTTAGTTAGTTGAATTTCGGTGGTGCACGTCTCGACACTTTATAGATATCAATATTGTCATACTTCATTTATTCTCTTGTGTTTTTTTTTTTTTTAATATTTTTTATTTCCTCCATTTTGAAACGTGGCTATTTCTAATATGTCTATACCAAATTTTGATTCTTTTTTGTTCCGTAAATATTCTCCCCACCACCTTTAAACAACATTGACAGAAGTGCATTCTGTGCCTGCTTGCATTATTTTTTCCTAACGACAATCAAAACGGCCAATATTTTCCGTTACGTTATTTTTTTCTTTCTTTTCTTCCTGCATTATCGCTCTCCGATCAACGACTTTACTTCTTTCCTGTTTTACATTACTTTATTTTCTAACCAACCTCTCATCTGCTGTATTTTTTTTTTTTACATCATTGGTTTTGTTTTAAGATTTTTCTCTTTACATCATTCAGTTTTGAGCCCAACGCTCTCGCTAAGATTTTCAGTTATCTTTGTTTATATATATTTTTTCTTTCTGAAAACAGATTTTCTTTGTGGGTAATTCATTGCTACAAGCTGGCCACATAGATTCTTGCAATAAAACAATTTCTTATGGGGAGAATTTTTTGCATCAATATTTAACCGTACTCAGCAAAAAGTAAAAATATTTTGTTCAGTTTTTTTCCGGGAATAAAACTCCAGAACATTGCACAAACCATTACCGTATACTTCTACATAGGTAGGTATATAACTGTACACACATACGTACGTAGACTTATTCATACATTTGTCAAATATATTTATGTACACGTTACCTATTCATTGGCATTTAGCTATTCAATGATGTGTACGCTCTTTTTGTCAACAAAACAGCAAGTGGCATTGTAGACGTCCAGTCAAAATGAATTACCATAAACGTTTCTCAGAAGAGTTTACTAATAAGAGGAGGTGCTTAAAAATTATCAAACAACAATGTGATCAAACTTCAGAAATTATTTTCTAAAAGGTTTCAGAGTCGAATCGAGAAAATGAATTTTGGCACACGTTCTCTCTCTCTCTCTCTGTCTCTATTTCTCTCTCTCACACACACACACACATATATATATATATATATGTATTTGCTTACTTTTTTGTGCAGTTTATAATACACACACACACACACACACACACATATATATATATATATATATATATATATATATATATATATATATATATATATATATATATATATATATATATATATATATATATACAGTTGGGTTGAATAAGTGATCATACACATGAAAATGTTTCATATTTTCATTTGTAACTTATTAAATTAACAAAACGGGAATATATCTACTGTATCAGATTGCATACTAAAAATTTATATATATAAAACTAAATAATATTCCATGGTTAAGAAAATATAGCAATATTTAAATTTTTAGGGTTTAAAAAATGATCGTGGAGCAAACAAAAACATATTTTCTCCATTTAATATTTTACAGCAAAGCCTTTATTAAGTTCAACAACAACCAATCTCTTCCTGTAGTCTTTAACGATTCGCATACTTTAGTAGGTATTTTATCCCATTCTTCCTGAGTAATTGTCTTTAGGTTTTTGATGTTTGTTGGACCTCTATCACGGATATTATTTTTCAAAAACAATCATAAATTCTCTATTGGATTCAAATCCGGCGACTGACTGGGCCATTGTAAGATGTTAACGTTGTTATTAGCAAGCCAATTCTTCCTACTCTTAGCAGTCTGCTTGGGATCATTGTCCTGTTGGAATATCCAATCAGGAGGAAGCCTAAGATTCTCTACAGAAAGCGATAAATTTTCGCTTAGGATTAGTTGATATTTTTCTGCATTCATTCTACCGTCTATAATTGCTAGTTTGCCAACACCTCGCATCGAAAAGCAGCCCCAAACCAAGATACTACTTCCACAAAATTTGACAGTTGGTATGGTGTTCTTGGATGCGTATGCTTCGCCGTCTTTCCTCCATTCAGGGAATGGCGACCGAACAACTCAAGTTTACTCTCATCTGTCCAAAGAACTCTTTCCCAATAAGAATTTTCCTTATTTTTATGCTCTGTTGCAAATTTCAACCTGACATTTCTATGCCGTTTCAGAAGGAGTGATGTCTTTCTTGGGGATCGCGACTTTATACCGTCTCTGCGTAGTTCATTACTAATCGTTTGCTTAGTTACAATAACTCCTGACAAACTCAGATCATTCTGAAGGTCTTGTTTGATGGCCATTGGGTTATTTTGAACCTGTCGCATCAACTTTCTTCGTAATCTGGGAGATATCTTCCTGGGAGCACCAGGTCTGCCTTTGTTCTCAACAGCATTACGTCTTTTAAATCTTGCATTAAATGAACCAATTGTTGAAAATGTATGTTCGTGTCACTGGAGAAGTTTCTGTAACTTTTTCCATTGTTACATAGCTTAATAATTAGTTTTTTTGAGCACGCCATTTCCTTACTTATAGCCATTATTAGAACCATTATCAGTGAACAGTGATTTCAGAATGATCCAATTTGAACTGAATGTTGCAATAGAGTTACTGAAAACATTCGAGAACAGTTGAGAATCTTTTACTTTGAAGTACAACTAAAATCTACTGTATTATAATGTCTCTTTTGAAGGATGTTTTTTCTCGCCAGAAAAAATTTATACTGTACGAATACTTTTTCCACTATTCGAAATATAAAATTTGTATAACTCCTCACTTATCGATGAATTTCTAATTTTAAATTTCAGATTCTGATTCTATGCCCAAATATATATATATATATATATATATATATATATATATATATATATATAACATTGTTATTCGAGGTTTTCTTTCGCTATAAGTGAGAATATCAAGCATTTGTTTGATGTACGATCAGTTATTCAACCCCACTATATATATATATATATATATATATATATATATATATATATATATATATATATATATATTAGTAACTGCACAAAAAAATTAAGCAACTCTTAAGAAAGTACTTTACAGAAAAACAGGGGAAACAAAGCCCGATGCTAAAATGACGGAACATTAATATTTTCTGAATTATTTTCCGGTATATATTGACCGACCACTATTATAAGCGACCGAACAAAGTCATTTCTTTTTGTGATGTCAACGAATAACGAGTTGCCACTTTTGTAATGCCAATGAATACTCGTTGTCATTTTCATAATACTCGTTGTAGTAGAGACTTTGTAATCGCAGATACAACTATAGTACGCCGTTAAACAATGCTGGTTTGTGACGCATTTCAATAATCTAGCACTAACAGTACTTGCTCGATAATACTCGCTCGAATAGTAACCACTGTATAGTGATATGAATAGAGAAATAGTGTAGTGAATAGAGTAGAGAATAGCGGTCCGTATGGTAATAGAGGATAGACTCGAAATAGCGATCGTTAGTCGTCAACCTAATTCCTACTTACGCGTTTCCTCTATAGTCACGTGGTCTACTTTATTCAATAAGGCGATCGCCTGTGTTTGCTCACTGGCGATCTATGTTCAAAATGGCGGCAGCGACACTTTATTCCTATATAACACTTTCTAATAATGATTATAAGAAGTAATTCTTTTTTCATTTCACACTCGTTTATCCGTAACGAACCAAAGTGAGATACGTGACAGAAGTTGTATATATAATGTGTTGTTTTTTTTTCCATACTTTTTACCTTGTTTTGTTTTTTGTTTTTTTCAAGTGGATATATCTATTACAATATACTCTAGGGCGACTTTGATATCTCGAAATATGAACCAGCATTCAATATTCATTTAAAATAGATGACATGATAAAACTAGGCAATAGAAATACGTTGTAAATAGACATTTGAGGAACGTCGCAAATGAATGATGTCGACTAAAGAACGATATGAATGGATTCAAAAGAAAATACTTCACATATACTTACTTATCTTGCATAAATATATTTATTCACGTCTTGTGTGATTGCGTTGTTAACAATGTTGAATTATCGCTTTTTTATTGAAGATGCTCAGAGGAAATGTCTAAAAAAATTAATCCCTAATGGACCCAATTTTTTTCATTTGCTTGTTAGTTGTTTTTTTTTAGGGCTAATCCCGCATCATTTGTGGAATGCAGAAAAAACTTCGTTCACTTTATAAATTAAGAAAATAAAAATAAAATTTTCAAAACATTTGGCAACAAATTTATTGAACAAAATATTTGCTTCATTTCCTTCTGTCTTCATTAAAACAAGTTCATTTGCTAATAACCTTTTTTTTTGTCTTTTTCAGTAAAAGAAAAATGTTTTCGATATTTCTATTGACTTCCATGGAATTGATTTCTTTTCATGAAGATTTTTTTTTTTTAAATTCGGAAATAAACCACAGTCTGACGGTGCAATATCTGGCGAATACAGGAGTGAAGTGAAAACTTTCCAGTCCTGATTTAGCTATTTCCGTCTGATCAATCAATTAATATGGATGAATTATTACGTTTTTTTTTCTTACGAGGATCGACAGAAAGCTCATAGGCTGACTAAGATATACATGTAAGTAGACACACCGGTTGCTAGACTAAAAGTCATGTAATGTATGTGTTGTAGAGTAGTTTTTACAGTGGAGGCTTGTATTTCAATAAGTCGGTCCTAAAAGGGTCCGACGTACAAAACGTTAGGAACTTGAAATAAGAGTTAATGACGCAGCAATCTTGTTGTGATGGTTGATACTTCAATGTCCGACATCGACTGACTCACTCAACTCCACTGAGCTCCACTAGCGACCGCTACAACTACTACTACTTATTATGTGTGGGAGAGTCTATTAATAATAGAATAGGTACAGTGTACCAGAATATAGCAACCGGTCGGCCACTCGTTGTATTCTGATACAGTGGTGTCTTGGTCAGCCGATGAACTTTCTAACCGAACCTCGTATATAATTGTATTGGTCCAGATTGCTTTGTAGATTCTACATCTGAAGGTGTTTCGACAAACAGAAACACAATGATGACGCACAGAATTTTCACAACACAGCACAAAACAATTTGCCGATGTGAATACAAAAACAGATTCTTCCATAGCTGAAAATGTACCACCTTAACACCTGCATAGCTTATCAAAATAAATTCTTACGGTTTCTTTTTACCTGCAACTTCCTTTACACTGTGTCCCTCCACGTTGTATATAGTTAGCTCAGACTAGTTTCCTTGTGTTTGTTTTTAGCATCTTCCCAATGTTAGGGCCTTGTAAGCACCGGATTTCATATACGAGGTCTGATTAAAAGTATCGGGTCTCTTGCTACGGTAACATAGATAAAGTATGCAGAGGGAAGGTGTTTTTGAACTTTGTCTAGCGTACACACTAAGTCATAACGTTCTCGCTCACTTGCATTGTTTATAGCAGTGCTTAAAAGACTGTGGACGTCTCACCTAATGACAGAGGATCCATTAATCATCATAGCTTGTGTAACTGTTTTGAGTCAAGCCCAACATTCCGCAGACCCGACATTCTCCATATTCCACAGATCTCGCTCCTTGCGAGTTTTCTTCTTTCAAAATTAAAATCCAATACGTAAGAATCAAGACTTCAAAGTAGCAAGGAAATACAAGAGAATGCGATGAGGCATCTGCACAATATCCCAAAAAATGAAGTTCCATGAATGCTTCCCTTAATGGAAACGGCGCTGGATAAAGTGTGCGGCTTCAGAAGAAGACTACTTCGAAGGAGATTAAATACCGACTTGATATGTGTTGTAGTTTTCTTTTCATAGACCCAGTACCGATATTTTTTTTATTAGATCTCGTTTATTCACTAAACTAGCTCTAATACATGTCCTTAATATTAGAGCGCTTTTTGGCGATACTTTTTGACCAGTCATCGTACGTCTCTGCGCTTAGACCTCTGCTCGTACACCTTATGTATGAGATTTGTAAGCTCAAACCCTATTTAGAACAAGAATCGATCACATTCCTGAAGACAATGGGAAATAGAGGTAGGGCAAGAGAATACACGTTCGTTGTGTAAAACAAGCAACAAAGATGGGAGGAAATTATCCCAAACAACCGAATAGAATTAAGAAATTCAAAAGATCTCTCATTTCTTTCACTAACACCTGCATCCTCTTAGTGAATGTGTGTATGTTTGTGCAACTGTTTGCGCATGCGCGTGTGTGTGTACGTGTGTGATTTGCTTCCAAAGTTATTCATCGTTCACCACACCTTCTCGTGTTCGTCATTTTATTTTTGACGTTCCGACCGTGTCCTACTATTTTACGACCCAAGCGATCGGGTTCGCTGCGGCACAACGGTTTCTTTTACTTTGGCTCACGACCAACAAATGTAGAATAACCAGGCTCAAACTCTTTCTCCTCTAATAAGTTTTACACGAAGGCGAAGCGATCCCGTGTCAATCAATAAACAAACATCAGGCATAAAAATACTGAACAGAAGATAAAACAGCGGGACGATTCGCCACCCGTACCACATCTTCGCCTTCGATTCTGTACATCGTTGCATTTTCTCTTCAAGAACTGTGAGCCTTTTGTATTCATAAATGGCATAACTTTTAGTCCTGTTTTTACATGTGAATTTCGATTAATATCAACAAGTACTCCTTTTCTGCATCTCAATGACGCTATAAGAAAAATTTGTTATTCGATTTAAAACTGGTATCTGTTCTTTAACCTTTCATGGTTGGCAGGGATTATGTACAAATCAGTGGCTAACATCAACTATTTCATTGTTCTTTATTAGCTGCAGAAACAACAAATCATCCTCTGAGAAAACTAACCTCAATTTCAACGTTATTGTGGTCGAAATTCACTAAAATTTGGCTAAAATTCATTCAATTGTTTTCAGGTTATGGAGATACACATAATATGTAAATCTATACACAAGAAAATCGGGTCCATATTAAAATTTAATGCTCAATATACATTTATTTATTGGTTGATTGGTGTTTTACGGCATATGAACCTCTTGCATGGTCATTTAAAGCTAGAAAATATTTTTATAGATTTTTTGAATATGAGGATTTACTAATACTAATTAAACCATAATCAGTGAAAGGGAAGTTATGGTTTCATGCCTTCCTCTGGAGTATTTGTGCATAAGTGAATATAATTGACCCGACTGGAATTGTCACTCAGCTCTCTGATTTCCAATTCCGAACAATTATCCATTACACCATCCGCACATCCAAGCTTAAAGAGCTTGGTATTCCTAAGCGTTCACATATCTAGGTGATGACCAGGCTCGTCGTTGCTTAACTTCAGTGATCGTCAACGGGATATGGCCGTATGCCCTGAAAAAAAAAACAAAGAAAAGAGAAGAAAAATGAAAGACGCAAAAATGAAAAAAATATAAAAACAGACGGATACGAGTATATCAAGGAACACAAGAAAAAAGGAACAGAAAAAAAGATTGATTGATTCATTCATTTTCTACGGTTTATCAACTCTTTTTAGGTTATTTAAAGCCCAAAATATTGTTAGATTGTAAGAATTTCTTTTTTTGGTGTGGAGATAGTAATGTTTTAGTGATACACGTCTTACTAATTAACCCATAGCTGAGGGAGAAAAGGAGAATTCATAGCCTTCTCAATGATATTTGTGCATAAGTGAATATAACGAATAAACGGGAACTGGAGCTCGGCTTTCTGATTAATAATTACAAGAGATTATCCATTATACCAAACGTAGAACCAAGCTTGCTGGTATTCCCAAAGAGTCACCCATCGACGTACTGACCAGGCCCAACATTGCTTAAGTCTGGTGACGTATGGGAACCGATGTTTGAAAGAAAGAAAGAAAGAAGAAAAAAGAAAGAATGAATAGAAAGAGAAAGAAAGAAGAAAGAAGTAAGAGAAAGAATGAAGAAAAAAGAGGGAAGAAAAAGAATGAAGAATGAAGGAAGAGAAAAAAAAAAAGAAGAGAAAGAATGAAGAAAAAAGAAAGAAGAAAGAGAAAAATAAAGAAAAAAGAAGAAAGAGAAAGAATGAAGTAAAAAGAAATAAGAAAGAGAAAGAATGAAGAAAAAAGAAAGAAGAGAAAGAATGAAGAAAAAAGAAGGAAAGAAAAGTAAGAAAAAGAAAAAAGAAGGAAGAGAAAGAACGAAAAAAAAGAAGTAAAAGAAAGAATAAAGAAAAAAGAAAGAAGAGAAAGAATGAAGGAAAAGAAAGAAGAGAAAAAATGAAGAAAAAAGAAGGAAGGAAAAGTAAGAAAAAGAAAAAAGAAGATAGAGAAAGAATGAAGAAAAAAGAAGGAAGAGAAAGAATGAAGAAAAAAGAAGGAAGGAAAATTATGAAAAAGAAAAAAGAAGATAGTGAAAGAATGAAGAAAAAAGAAGGAAGGAAAATTATGAAAAAGAAAAAAGAAGATAGTGAAAGAATGAAGAAAAAAGGAAGGAAAATTATGAAAAAGAAAAAAGAAGATAGAGAATGAATGAAGAAAAAAGAAGGAAGAGAAGAATGAAGAAAAAAGAGAAAGAATGAAGAAAAAAGAAGGAAGGAAAAGTAAGAAAAAGAAAAAAGAAGGAAGAGAAAGAATGAAGAAAAAAGAAGGAAGGAAAATTATGAAAAAGAAAAAAGAAGATAGAGAATGAATAAAGAAAAAAGAAGGAAGAAAAGAATGAAGAAAAAAGAGAAGAATGAAGAAAAAAGAAAGAAAGAAGAGAAAGAATGAAGAAAAAAAGAAAAAAAGAAGAGAAAGAATGAAGAAAAAAAGACAGAAGAGAAAGAATGAAGAAAAAAGAAAGAAGAAAGAGAAAGAAAAAAGAAGGAAGACAAAGAATGGAGAAAAAAGAAGGAAGGAAACGTAAGAAAAAGAAAAAAGAAGGAAGAGAAAGAATGAAGAAAAAAGAAGGAAGAGAAAGAAAAATAAAAGAGGAAGAGTTAGAATGAAGAAAAAAAGAAAACAGAAGAAACACAAAAAAGACACTAACATTTTAAGTAAAAAATATGAGAGAAAATATATTTTTTTCAACTGTCATCTGATTGTAACTATAAGTGTCTTAAATCTTCTTAGGTGCTTAACTATTCCGTTTATAATATTCTTTGCATCTTCACTACATCTTTGTTGCCTCACATCTCTTCTTCATCTGTGAGAAGATTAGCCAGCATTCATTACTATATAGAACTGATATTACATAGCACTACAGAATTGGTTTCTTTCTTTCTAATGAACTTTTATTTATGTTTCTTAACTTTTTGCATATTTTTTTTTAAACATCATTCACAATTACAATACGCCTTGGGATTTTGATGTCACATTTCCCGTTATTTATTAAAACATTTCCCAGTCAGATTTCAGAACTTGCTTGATTATGGTATCTTCATTTCGTAGATGTCACCTTAGGCTTTATTCTTTCTTATGACCATACATTCTGAATTCTTACAAGCGAAAGCTATTTCTTTCTTCCCACTTTTTATTTACCTTTTCCTGGAATTTTCTCTCCGTGTCTGCCACCAACGTGATATCATCTGTGTATTTAATGTTGTTAAGATTTTTTCAAAGATTTCCCTTAACCAATTTGTTACAGTCGTTAATTATGTGCCTCAATGTTTTATTTACATTTTTTCTCTAGATTTTAGAACTGCTTTTTACTGTGATTTATCTATGCTAAATTTTAAGAAGCCTGATCTCATGTTATTTTTCGAGCCGATATTAATACCTATTATGTGTCTTTCTTAATGTTTCATTTACTTAGCTACGGCCATGTTGATTTTCAACCGATATGTGATTTCCCCAAGTTCTATGTGTTTCTGTGTTCCATATAGAACGTTTCTTGATTGTTGAATTTCCGGATATATGTACACAAAAATGGCGTCCATATTTAAATTTAATGCTCAATACACATTTATTTCATTTTTGATTGTTGTTTTACGACTTATGAAACTTTTGCATGGTTATTTAAAGCTAGAAAATATTTTTATAGATTTTTCGGATATGAGTATTTACTAATATAGGGTGACCAAAAAAAAACGGGAACTTTTTAATAATCCAATAAAACCAAGAGTAATGGAAGAAAAATATTTTATTCATAGTAATTGAAACCTTAAAATATGCCATTTTAACAATGATGGAATTTTCATTTTTTTTAAATTACGTCCTGTAGATGGCGTCCTCCTGTACGAATGCATTCTTGAAATCTGCTGTTGAGATTCCTCATTGACTGCTGTAACATCTCAACTGGGATACTGTGAATTTCATCTTGAATTCTAAATGGCGAAATATTTACTTGCTCAAGGTCACTGTCTCGTAGTATTGCCACTTGCTCATGTCTGGCAATACGCACTTCAAAAATTCCCGTTTTTTTGGGTCACCCTGTACTAATTAAACTATAGTCAGTGGAGGGAAAGTTATGGTTTCATGCCTTCCTTAGGAGTATTTGTGCGTAAGTGAATATAATGGACCCGACTGGAATTGGATCTCGGCTCTCTGAATTTCAATTTCGAACAGTTATCTATTACACCACCCTCACACCCAAGCTTAAAGAGCTTCGTATTCCAAAGCGTTCACATATCTAGGTGCTGACCAGGCTCGACGTTGCTTAACTTCGGTGATCGCCCGAGAATTTTTTCACAGAAGACAAAGAGACAGGGACCAAAAGAAATGTGGATCTACCAATAAATGCTGAGAATACCATGCGCAAAACATGAACTCGAACTCGTATTTATATGTGACCATACGAAATTAAATACTGCTACTCAAGGTCGATCTCTTTAAAGATATCTATTTCATGTTAGTGAGCAATTTAAGGGGAAATGGCGAATAGATGAAAAACAGTTGGTGTCGTAACAGACGATGGAAAGCGTGATTCAGAAACCAGAAGGTGCATAGGAATAGCGAAATATGCCTTTCTGAAATTAAGCAAAGCACTAAGAGATCAGAAAATGACATCAGAGCCAAATTTAAAAATGCTGGAATCCCATGTAATCGTCTTTGTGGCAATGATTATTGGACAATGTTCTCACCGAAGAAGCATAGATTTGACGCGACAAATCTTGAAAACACTATGGATGGACTATGTCAGTACCAACGTACTTTTAAGAACAATAAGAACTGCAAGCAAGTTTCTAGGACACATAATGAGGATGAAGTCTTAACGAATTAAATGCTCACAGGACTTTTGGAAGGCAGTATAAATGGCTAGCGGAACAGAGACTTAAATGGATACTAAAAAGACAAAAATTGCTAAAAGGTACAAAGGATAGGTAGTAGTGGAGAGACATGTTCGGCCACGTGATCAAGGGAGACGGCACATAGGAGAAGAAATACGAGGAAGGTGATTTATTGGGCAAGCATTTGCATGTTACTCACACAGATCAATGGTATTTATTCGTATATCTGACCTTGAAAATGAAATGCGTAATATCTTATCAAATTGTAAGATTTAAATGGATGACGTAATTCTATTTAAACATAGAATGTGTGAATTTTGCAAAATTTCGTGACTATGTATATAGTATCCATTGGAGCACATGTAAACTTTTAGGGACACTGTTGCTATGGGGACTCAGATTTATCTACGACATAATAAAAAACAACGGAATATACAGAGACGACAAGATAATTTTACTTCGTAAATTGAAATCAAGAAAGCGGACAGGATGAGAAAGGACCTAACTAAATTCTTTAAGGACCATAAAGTGAATATTACCACAAATATTAACCCTAAATGGATCAATTTCTCAGACGTTATATTAGTCCAGAGTAAAGGCCTGTGTAAACAATACACTAAGGATCCACACAATCACAAGTACGTCGACAGAAAACCCAAACACCATAAAAGAATCCTTGACAACTTACGCAAATCAGGACAATTTCGATTATCGACCAACTCCAGTAACAAAGAAATATTTGATGATAATAAAACTAAATATACTAAAGGGCTAGAAAAAAACAACCACAAAGTGAAATTAGATTATGTAAAAAGAAACAAGATAAAAGTCAGATAAAACAACGCATACGTAACATGATGTGGTTCAATCGACCTTACAATAGTAGCGTCCAAACTAATGTAGGTAGATTTTTCTAAATTTAATTCACAAACACTTTAGTGATTCTCCAACAGTAAAAAAAGATTTTCAACAAAAATAATATTAAGGTGAGCTATAGCTGTACTAAAAACATCGATAATTATATATCGCAATATAACAATAATATATCAAGCAAACACAAAAAAAATGCCAAATAATAATCCTACTAAAAGTCAATGCAACTGCCGTAAAAACGTAATCTGCCCACTAAATGGCCAGTGATGAACCGAGAACATAATCTACAGAGCTAGGATCAAATCAGACAACGATGTTAAATACTACTTGGTTCCACCGAGAGCAAATGGAAATTGCGTTTTTACCATCATCAAATGACGCTGAACAATATTAAATAGAAAAACTGTACAACAAACTCAAAATATTTTTGGCGATTAAAAAAACAACTATAAGAACCTATCCATTAGCTGAGAGATAATCGCGAAAGCTAAAACATTATGGAAATGGAAACATGTAACTTGCTAGAAAAACTTATTATCTTAAAAACGTAAATAGCTCTAACTTACTGAACAAAAGAAGTAAATTGATTGCTACATATATACTTAAATGTAAGCACCTGCACATTGAACACGATTAAAATAGATTTTAAAATAGATTTTATGAATATTACTATAATATGTAACATCTATTAATATTCATATCACCCGTCATAATAGCATATTTATATATCTATATACATATATAATTCCATATTATAGATCGTACGTAATTATTTTATTCTGTGTGTATATATAATTTTACCTTTGGAAGTATAAGGCTAGATTCCTATTATACAGTGCTGTTCGAAAAAGTGAGTAACCTAATTTTTTTTTACTTAAAATTTTTTTCGCCTATTGTTTTTGGGGGTCAAACTAATTTTGAATCTTACTAACATAAAGACCTCTTCCCGATCACCTAGTAAAAAAGTTTACTCACCCTAAGGTATTCTATTGATAATTATAATTTTGGATATAAATGAGGTTTAGGGAAAAACACTATGCAAAAAAGTGACTCACTTATTTTCATGCAACTAGTAATCAATAGAAACATAACCGAACAGCTTTAAATAAAGAATAATAGAGGTATAATTTATTTATAATAGGTAATATAGTTCGAAATATTTAATAATCTATGGGTCCTCCTTTATTTTGAATAACCTTTTCAACCCTTTTTGGCATTGACTTGATTAGGTTCTGGCAAATCTCATCTCCAAGCATTGAATTCCACTCGGATATGAAATTCAAAAACAAATCCTCTTTGTTGCTCAACTGTTTTCTCGAGAGCCTGTACTTTATAATGCTCCATAAGTTTTCTATGGGGTTGAGGTCAGGAGATTGGGGCGGCCATGTCATAACACTCACCTGCTTCTCGTCAAAGTATTCCTTCATCAATTTTGATTTGTGACAGGGAGAATTATCCTGCATAAAAATGAGCTTGGTGGGGTCGATTTGCACCCTTTCAGCAAAAGGAAACAGACAAAGCTCTGTGACACTATTTGTCTTGCTAGAAAGAAAGAAGAAAATAGAGAAAAGGCGAGAATTAAATTTAGGTGATAAGAAGCCATCATGAACAATTTTTATTTCCATTGTCGAGAAAGGAAGATACTGGATTTAATCTGATTTATGTTACGGGGCAGAGAATAAGATATAGCCAATCTGCCCATGGCAATGGTGAAAATTCCAGGTTGGTCAAATGACCTGCGAGACAGAATACTAAAGATTAAGCACCCGCTGACCGAAAAACAAAATGTCGCTGGATCACACAGAGTTACAAAAACAAAAGACTAATCCATTAGTTATCTTTGGAAAAAGCATCTGTTTATTGTCGGGACTGGCTATGATAGCGAAACTATTTTATCGGAACAGTTAATTAGCAACAGAATGCAAATACGTCTAATTGACCACCAACTTGTTTGACGAAGGCCCCAGGTGATAAAGTCCAAGTGACATTTGGCTAAGATAAGAGACCAAGGGTTCGATGTAGGGCAGAAGGAAAGAAAGAGAAAGAAAAGAAAAAGAAAAAAAAGAGAAAGGAAGATAATATTTTTCTTTGAGCAAGATTTTTTAAACCGAGACTAGTCTGGCTACACCCACGCCGCTGAGCGCCTATTGGATGAATGGTGGCGTGAGTGTTAGGCGGAGGCAATCATGTGAAGAAGGAGAGGAGGCCTGTTGCGCCCCCCTGAAAGGATAGGTGTGAGATGCCACTGTGAGAGAGAGGGGAAACCCGTTGACACCCTCTGAGGGTATGGTGAGATACCAATATGAGAACAGAAGAAGGTGGGAGGACGAAAAGACTTCCAAAATGGAAAATAATAAATTTTCCTGACCGAAAACAAAGAAGTGGATTGTGGATTTAGAATTATCAAGGAACCTCAAACCCCGACAAGCCCACCCCGGCTTTGGTCGGCGTCCATATAAGCAGAGTGGCAGCGAGTGAAAAGCAGTTGAGTTGAGTTGAGTTGAGTTCCAGTTAGCGGCAGTTGAGTTAAGTTCGCAGTTCTCAGCTGAGTTGGATTGAGTTGGTCCCGCCTCGCAGATAGCTGACTTGAAAGATTCCACGCAATTCAAGACCTCAACTTCTAATCAAGAACAATTTATTTTTGAAGAACGACTTAGACTCACACCACCAAAACAAGTTTTACGAATATCGCCTGAAGATACACCATGAACCAGTTTCTTAAAGAACAAGCAACTTAAGATGTTAAGACTCGCCTAACAAACACAAAGTGTCACGAATCCATAAAGCGGGTTGGGAAGAAGATGCCATCCTGTATTCAACAACCAGATATAAAGTATTGTTATCCTTTTGAACTTTTCGAGTTATTATTTTCTTTTCTTTTACATATACTGTGTAGTGTTACCCTTGGCCGGACTCAGCTTGCATTATGGCCCGGCGACTGATTAATTTCGTCTACCTAAGATCAAATCACAACGTGGGTAGGTTAGACTAGAAATCAAAACAGTTACTTCGGTAACCAGACGTTGGAGGCGAGCTGGGAACGACAAGGCTGATACCGAAACTAACCAGATTCCCATCCGAATCAGCTAAAGGTTAGAACGTCACATTTGGTGCCGCGACCAATACCAAGTCACATTGGTCGTCACAGGACAGGATAGGACGGCGACGGCGCGGAGACAGACGGGGTGACGTCACAACTGGCGCCATGGACAGGACAGCACGGTGGCGCAGCCAGGCAGACGTCACGATTGGCGCAGCGACACCGGGGGACGTCACAGCTCTAAAATTCTCTTGTACTGCTCGCTCCCGAGGGTCTTTTCAATAGGTTTTAAGAAACCAGTTCCATGAAAAGAAAACCATTCCCGAACATTATACTGAACTTTTATCGAACATCACTTTATATCGTCTTAACATATAATTAAGTTAACATCGTGAGAGCTAAATTTATTCCATAAGACATTACTAAGATATTTTTATAATCACTAATTATTTATATTTCAACTAACGTCGGTTTTTTTATGCAAAAAAAGGAGTACCCCCCCTTGATACATAGCGTGTTTGTGTAAATTACAATTAAAAAATATTTAAATATTTAAATTTTTAAGTTTTCGTCTTTCGAAAGTAAGACTTTGATCAATATAAATTATGAACAATTAATTTAAATACTATGGAGAACAATAATAAAATGAACAAATCTTAATTTTAAATCAAACGCGAATTTCATAACATTTAACGGTCAGTGAGTATCCAACACCTGAAGTGTGCGTACCCGCATGAAACTCCGAGTTGTTCTATCGATGTGGGATATTACACTGCGTGCCAAATTATTAGTGAGATAACTTTTTTCTAATATTTCAAAAACCGTCAAATCAATTCACACAAAATTTTCTTACTATGTTGGAAACTCTGACCTGTGCAATCACTGAGATTTTCGTACTGATCTGCGCAATGTAAACAAACTGGCGCCATATTTGTTATCAGAACGGTGATTTGAGCGTGCCAAATTATTAGAAAAGTGTAAGAATTTAGTGAAAAGATGGGCCGTAAAAAGCAGTTTAAGTGATGCTGAAAAAGAAAACTATCACCTCAGAACTCTCAAAAAGGTAAATCTACCCTAGAAATTTCTAAAATGATAGGGAGGTGTCATCAAACAGTGAAAAAGTTCATCGCCGACCCTACACAAGTACGCAAAAGGGCAGATAAAGGCAAGCCGAGGGTTATTTCACGTCGTCTCATGTCACGACTTAAACGAGAGGCCACGAAGGACCCTGGACTTACCAGTCAAGAGCTTTTCAGTCGCATTGGGAATCCTACTGTGTCTAAAAGTACTCGGTGTCTGAGGGAAATAGCAACAACAGTCAAACTTGTATCGAAGCCTCCGTTGACGAGAAATCACATTCAAAATCGATTGAAATGGGCCGAGGACAATATGAAGATTGACTTCTCGAAAGTTTTGTTCACAAACGAAACTCGAGCAACACTTGATGGGCCAGATAGATGGTGCAAAGGCTGGGTAAAGAACGGACAGAATCTCCATCAGTGTCTGAGACACCAACAAAGCAGTGGAGGCATAATGATCTGGGGTGGTATTATTGGAAAAACATTAGTGGGCCCATGGAGAGTACCAGATGGCGTCAAAATGACTGCTGATGCATACATAGCATTTATGAAGGAGCATCTTGAACCGTGGATGAAAAGGCAAAGAGTTGCCTTCAGAAGGGCCATTGTTTTTTTGCAAGATAATGCTCCCTCACATGCTGCTCACAAGACTACTGAATATTTGAAAGAGTTAGGCTTCAATGGACCTCGAAATATGAAATGGCCAGCAAATTCTCCTGTTTTGAACCCAATCGAAAACCTTTGGAGCTTCATGAAGCGAAGACTGTACGCCAACGGACGACAATTCAGGAGCAACGCTGAGTTGTGGTAAGCAATTCTTGACATATCTCATGGCATTACAGCAGATGACATCCTATAATTAACAAATTCTATGGATCGTCGACTTCTTCAAGTAATTTAAAAACAGGGAAAACACATTCCCTATTAATTTGTATAAAACTGTGCCTTTGTTTGTGTCTGTTATTATTTGTTTGATTATCTTATTTATTAGCTTCTTTTGATCATAAACATTTACATGCAACATTAATAAACGTTTTGTTTGCTCAATTCTGGGAATTTTATTAAACCTTTCTAATAATTTGGCACGCGCAAATCACTGTGCTGATAACAAATATGGCGCCAGATTGTTTACATTGCGCAGATCAGTACCAAAATTTCATTGATTGCGCAGGTCCGTGTTGCCAATACTGTGTGAAAAAATTGTGTGAATTGATTGGACGGTTTTTGAAATATTAGAAAAAAGTTATCTCGATAATAATTTGGCACGCAGTGTATATATATTCACTAATATATACTTAATAGGTCTGTTATATATTCACAAAAGTTGGAATGTGTACAACATGCACTGAAGCAGATGGGGGCAGCATTGGATAAATCACAAAGGTGTACTGTTAGTCCATTACACTGCCAGGCTACATGTGGCGCGGGTAGCCAGGAAAAACATACGGCGAGTTGGCTGTACCGTCCTCTTTACTCCCAGGATCTTGCGTCAACAAATTACCGCCTTTCATTTCCCACCTTTATGGGAAATCCTTTCCAAGTGAGGTAGGCATGCGGTTGGCATACATAGAAGTTTTTATGTCCAAGACAATTGATTTTTTTTTTTTTACCGCCAGAGCATTGTACCGCTAGAAGCATGTTGGTATACGTTCTGGATTCCGATAGGGGTTACTTTGAGCACTAATAGTATGTCAGGTTTTCAGTTTGCATTTTTTTTCTAGTAAATAATAAACGGCAAGTTTTTTTTTTTTGTTTTCGTTATCTTGTAGATAAATGAAAACAGCAACGATAAGAATAAAGAATAAAAGGGAGAAAGCAGAATGAAATGGTTTAACATCGGATATCAAATATTTAATATTAAATGTCGAGCGTCTCCATAACTATGACATTTCTATATGAACTGTAACCGGCATATGTGTCATTTCCCTCTTTCCACATTTTCCCTTTCATATATAAGATTAATTCAATCAATATAACCGGCATTTTGTCTTCTCCGAACGAACCGAATCACTATTCAGTTTTCTATCTTGTTATTCATTTGATTACTATTATATATATATATATATATATATATATATATATATATATATATATATATATATATATATATAGGATGTTTTAAATGTATGAAATATATATGTATATATGTTTGTAGATATATACATAAATAAATATATATATATATATATATATATATATAAAAGATGTTTAAATATGTGAAATATATATGTTTGTATATATATATATATATATATATATATATATATATATATATATATATATATATGTATGTATGTATATGTATATAAGACATGAAATATATAGATATGTTTGAATATATAAGAAATATATATATATCTGTATATGAAAGGTGTTTTAAATATATGAAATATATATATATATGTTTGTATATATATAAATTTATATAAGATGTTTTAAATATATGAAATATATGTATGTTTATATATATATATATATATATATATATATATATATATATATATATATATATAAAGCGTTTTAAATATATGAAATATATAGATATGTTTGAATATATATGAAATATATATATATGTTTGCATATAAAAGATGTTTTAAATATATGAAAATATATATATATATATATATGATTGTATATATAAATATATATATATAAGTTTTTTTTAAATATATGAAATATATATATGTCTGTATATATATATATATATATATATATATATATATATATATATATATATATATATATATAAAACATCATATCTTTCAAACAATAATAAACAGTAGAACTTAAGTGACTGATATATCCAGGAGTAAATGAAAAAAAATCGATTACGTTCAACTGATTGTAAATGACTTTTCATTCGCAGTGTTCATTAAGAAAGTGTATAAAAACATCGCTCATTTAGTAAATGAGAGCGAATAGACAGAAGAGTCTAGGAATGCTTAGCGTCTTTGTCATGAATGTCTAACGGTACTGGGTTTCTCTATCCACGGAAACAATGACAGACATAAGAATCTATGCATTCACATAATGTAAATTGCGTAGTATGCGACATCGCGGCAAAAATAACAAGCGATCCCAGTAAGAAGAAGAAAAAGAAAAAAAATGCTTGAGTCGGCAAAAAACAAAACAAAATGATGAGACAAAAGAAAGGAGAGTATAACTTATGTTATATGAATAGAAAATGTGTAAAAGTAAGAAGAGTGTCATAAAAAAGAAGGAAAGAATGAAATAAAAAAGAAGGAATGAGGGAAATAAAAAAGAAGGAAAGAGTCAAAAAAGAAGAAAAAAAGGAAATAAAAAAGAAGGAAAAAATTAAAATAAAAAAGAAGGAAAAAATTAAAATAAAAAAGAAGGAAAAAATGAAATAAAAAAGAAGGAAAAAATGAAATAAAAAAGAAGGAAAAAAGGAAATAAAAAAGAAGGAAAAAATTAAAATAAAAAAGAAGGAAAAAATGAAATAAAAAAGAAGGAAAGAGTCAAAAAAGAAGGAAAGAATGAAATAAAAAAGAAGGAAAGAGTTAAATAAAAAAGAAGGAATGAGGGAAATAAAAAAGGAGGAAAGAGTGAAATAAAAAAGGAGGAAAGAGTTAAATAAAAAAGAAGGAATGAGGGAAATAAAAAAGAAGGAAAGAGTCAAAAAAGAAGAAAAAAGGAAATAAAAAAGAAGGAAAAAATTAAAATAAAAAAGAAGGAAAAAATGAAATAAAAAAAAGAAGGAAAGAGTCAAAAAAGAAGAAAAAAAGGAAATAAAAAAGAAGGAAAAAATTAAAATAAAAAAGAAGGAAAAAATGAAATAAAAAAGAAGGAAAGAGTCAAAAAAGAAGGAAAGAATGAAATAAAAAAGAAGGAAAGAGTTAAATAAAAAAGAAGGAATGAGGGAAATAAAAAAAGAGGAAAGAGTGAAATAAAAAAGGAGGAAAGAGTTAAATAAAAAAGAAGGAATGAGGGAAATAAAAAAGAAGGAAAGAATGAAATACAAAAGAAGGAAAGAATGAAATAAAAAAGAAGGAAAGAGTTAAATAAAAAAGAAGGAATGAGGGAAATAAAAAAGAAGGAAAGAATGAAATACAAAAGAAGGAAAGAATGAAATAAAAAAAAAAAGTAAGTGTGTAAAGTGGGTGGAAGAAAACAACCAAAAATGAAGATGAAAATAAGAAAAGATAGACATTTTGGAAAATGACTAATAAAAAGGTGCGCATAAAAGAAACAAAGAGAGTGTCTGAGAGAATGAGAAAGATTCGAGAATAAGAAAGAAAAAAAAAGAAACGAAGAAGAGAGAAAGAGTAGGGGAAAACTGGAGAGAAGCTATTTGGAAAAGGAATAAATATAGGGAAGAGAAAGGACGCGAGAGAGAGACCAAAAAGAAGGAGGCATACTGAAAAAGGACAGAAAAACGAAATAAGGTCGATAACTTTAGTAGAGATGGAAGAGGAGAGACAGATAGAAGATAATAGACGAGGAGAAGTCGATGAGAGATGTAGAAGAAAGAGATAGGCGATGAGAACTGGAAAAAGAAAGGAGGATAAACAAAAGGAAATGTAAGAGAAGGTAAGCAATAGAAAAATCACCAATCAAGCGAAAAAGAGAGTTCGGATCACGGGGGAAGGACAGAAGAACTGACAAAAGTAAGAAGGAAAGAGAGTGAGAGATATGCTACATGGAGCGGAAGGACAAGTGAAAGAAAGAAGAATCTAAACACGGAGGCTAGAAGAGTGTGTGTGTGTGAGATACAAACGTATCTAAACTGAGTGGAAGATGTGACAAATGCAAAAGAGAGGGTGATTGATTCGTTTTCAATGGCTTACCAACCCTTTTCAGGTGATTGAAAGCGAGAAAATATATTTTTCGATTTTAAGAATGATTTCTTTTAGATAATAATAATATACTGATGAAAGTTCTACTAAATAACCTATAGCCGGAGCGGGGATAGTCGAATTCGTACTTTCCCCGATGGTATTTGCGTGTAAGTGAATATAAAGAGCCCAAGTAGAATTGGAACTCGGATCTCCGATTAAAATTACCGAGCCATTATCCATTACACCACCCTCACATCCAAGCTTACAGCACCTGGCATCCGCAAGGGCTCACCCACAGTGGGGTATCTAAGGGGGGAGGGGGCGGACCGCCCCGGGTGCCGGCACAGGAGGGGTGACACAATGTCACCCCCAACAAAATTTTTCAACCAGGCTAAGGTGCCAAAAATAGTCTGAAAACAGTAGTGGAGACACAGGGTTTCGCAGGCGGGCATATGACCCCCCAGGAATAATTTATGACCCCCCAGGAATAATTTATGACCCCCCAGTTTTGTCCCCACGTCAGAAATTTTCTAATAAATTATCGGGAAATTTGTGAGTAGGAAAAATAGCAATGTTTTCAGCTTTCATGTGTTTCAGTTGCTACATTCTTGGTTACTAACAAGAGACATTGTTGTAACATTTTATCGGATGATATGGTATTTTTCACTCTGCATCATTAATAACAACAAAGCGAAATACGAAGCCAAAAGTGCAACAATTTCAGTCTTACCTGTGTGTCAATTCACTGAGATACAATTTTCCATTGAGTGAGCGATATACTTTTGAATATATCTACTACTGTTGGGACGATTAATCGGAATCGGAATCGAGAATCGGAAAAATAGGAAGTTTTGTGGGTATCGGAAACGGTATCGGAATCGGAAAAATTTGTGCCTATTTTCCGATTCCAAAAGCGATTCTTTTAAATTTTTAACTTAATTTTCAATTATTGATACTAATGATAAATATTTATTGCTTTTAAATTATCACTAAAACTAAAATCATAATAACATCAAAATACGATGTAAATTTATTTTACTTGTATAAAGAAAAACAAAAAAATAAACTTTGCATAAATTCTCCAGGTAACCTTTAAAAGAATGCAGTTGAGTTACAATGTTCCGAAAAATTCTTAAAAATTAAATAGAACATTTTTGTCCAGAAAAATACTTTCAAACATCATTGATAATTAAATGGTACACAGAAAATGATGCAACGGAAAATTGGACACCGGAAAATTAGCAACAGAATATTACGTCAACCATGAGCCAGTCGAGACTGTCGGATCTGGCTGTGCTGTCCATTGAACCAGTTTGCCACAATGAAAACAAGAAAACATTCATTCTAAGACCATAGTATCGAATGTCATTCTTTTGTGTAATGCCGTGTTTTGTATTTAGTTGTTCTGAAAGTGAACAGTTGCATTTTAAAAATCTTTTGATTTGAACTGATTATTTTGTGGTGTTGGATTTTGTCTTGGATCATACATGTAAACAGTAACGTACCGGTCAGTAGAGTAAAGTAGAGGTAGAGCATGTATGAAAATTTAGCTACAGCTAACCATTCAGCATAGGGTGAATCGTGGTCATTGGGGTAACATTTGAGCGGACCGCCCCGGGTGACGTTTACTCTAGCTACGCCACTGGTCACCCATTTAGGTACTGAGGTTGCTTAACATCAGTGATCGCACGGCAAGCGGTGACGGTAAATCAAGAGGAAGTGCAGACAAAAGAGAATGAAAAACAAAGATAAAAATTTTAAGAAAGGACGAAAGATAAAAAAAAGGAAAGGTGAAGATAATAAAAATGTTACTAAAAGGATTGTTATTTAACTTACCTTTTTCTTTACACAAGGTCATGATTATGAAGCACTCAGAGCGCCTTATACTCACTAACAACAGCAAACTAAAGGCGCCCTTTCAAACACGTTATGCATACATGTCATACCTTCTGACCCAAAGAGAAATTGATTCAGATTCAGAATAACAGCCAAGAAATTAATGACGTCAAGAAAGTAAAGTACGTAGAAGACATTGCAGAATCTTGGAGATAATGTTCTGCTAAAGTGTTTATGAAGACACACGTGTGAAAAGGAAAACAGAAAGTGGGAATTGCGGAGAATACTAAAAGAGAAAAATAATACAAAGAAGGCGGCAAGAGAAACGACCTTTGCTATTTATTAACTTTCATTGAACAATGTATATTTTTATATTTCTGTGTAAGTGTAGCAATTACTAAAGAAGTAATGGATTTTTTATTTATTAATCTGACTTTAAAATATTACTTTTAGTGGATACTCATATTCAAGTAGACGTCCGGTTTATTTATTAAACAGCATATTTATTTTCATCAACCGAACTTATTACGGGAGAAATCTTTTATTGAAAAAAAATAAATTACAATAGTTTAAGAAAATTTATAAATACTGTCACATGATTTGTTATGATTAACATGTTCAAAGCCCTCCTCTTCGTGTTCAATACAACGCTGAACCCTATTATCAATACATATGCCTAGCATTTGAATCATTTCTGCATTAATTTCAGAAAAAAATTTATCAGAAATTGCTTGTTTTAATTCAAGATTTGTTTTCGTTTTGAACCTGTAAACAAGATTTTTCAGTACACTCCACAAGAAAAAGTATGGTGTTGTTAGGTCTGGTGATAGGCGTGCTAACTAAAATGCCCCAAGTCGTCCTATTTACCTCACCTCTAAATTTTACATATGAGAAATAAATTTTACATAAAATCCAAGTTTATACAGCTGAAAAAAATTAAAAACAAATAAAAATGAGACTCTAAGTTTGCCACACTTTTAAAAAGGCATTATTTTTCCCGTAACATCAAAATTAATTTTGCTGGATGCTGTGTGCTTCTATATTTCGCAACTAAACTGTCAACTATCTCTTTTTTCCTTTAGTGCCCCCCTCTTCCCAAGACTGCAGTATATTAGAAGAAATAGATGAAAGCATAGAAAAGGCACATTCTCTTCATCCATCTGCGAGCATCTTTGTCCTCGATGTAAGTGATTCATTGCCTTCTCGGGATAATGTTCTCAGCTGTAATGAGGTGGAAAGAGTACACTGAATCCATCTCCAGATCAGTTACTAAGAAACTAGGTTCACAATGTTGAGCGGAACAATATGTCTCTTCGAAATCTATCTTACATATTCATAAATCTGCAATTCGTCCATGCTCAGAATATTGCTGTTATATAGATCCATTGCTTTTCCTCGATAAGTTCTAAATAAGAAACAGCAAAATTATTGTTTCTGTGCTTGCGTCTCGGTTTCAGTTGTCGCTTGGTCAACGCCGTACGGGTGACACTTTCTGGCCTTTTTAATAAATACTTTCATTGTAATTGTCCTGATGAGACTTAAAGAATTCATGCATTGTATCAATTTAAGCGAAATACTAGACTAATCAATTTATTGCTGAGCCAACCAGATGTAATTTAAACTACAATGCTAACTTCCTGCACTTCAAGCTTGTGGGAGTCCCTCCCGGCTCCCTGCTTTCCAACCAACTTTAATCTGCAAAACTTTAAATGCAATGTCATCCACTATCTACTGTGCTCCGGATTGCTCTTTTCTTTTTCTCCTCATTATTAATGTTTCTGTTCGTAATTCTTCTAGACCCTGTAACCTCTTGCGTGCTAGTGGCTGTACTGCCTTGCTTGGGGTTATAACATCGATTAATATGTCTATTACTTAATATATATATATATATATATATATATATATATGGATGGAGAAAAGGTATTAATGTTGAAAATTGAGAGACATGATCTGAAGCTTGCTGTAGGCGTGAAACTGCCGCCAGTCATTCTGTAATGTTAATGTCGACACTGTACGTATCTATCTATCTATCTATCTATCTATGTCATTCTGTTCCTATCTGTGTATGTGTACGCACGAACGAGCGCGTATGTATGTGATGTCTTTGTTGGGGTGGAGAACATGCTTAATATCGAAAATTGAGTGGTTGTAGATATTTAAGGACATGACCTGGATTTTTCCAGAGACTTTTCAATCGCAACTGGTATAAAATGGTGCGATGGATAAATTTTCGTCTGAATTAGGCAAAAATGAAAATAACACTGGCATCTCATTTTAACAGATATAATTTCCGAAATTACGCAACAATATCTGGAAATACCAAAGACTAAATTCATTCAATAAAATCTCCATTGTCTTCAACCACGGCCTCAAGACAGCTTTGAAATCTCCTGCAGCTCTTCTGGATGGTCTCCGTGTTTAACGCGCTGAATGATTCTATAATCCTTGCCTTCAGTTCATTTTCTGGTGTTAAAGGATTTTGTTTGGTCTCTCGCTCAGCTGCGCTCCACGCATAATAATCAATGGGATTGCACTCTGAGGAGTTAGGTAGTAAGATAGAAGTGGTGCTGGGCTCACAGGAATTATCTAACAGCTATGACTGGGTTCTCCTGATTGTGTGTCATGGTGCAGAATCCCGTTGCAAGAGATAGGGTTATACAGCAGTCACCTTCTGCAATATCCTCAGATTGACACCCAAACACTTTGAAGTGTTCGTATTGAAGCTTCCGGTGCGAATGCCAAGCAGTGCAACATGACGTTTCCAAATTCCTGGCGGAGTGAATTGCGTCATGGTGGTCTTTTTCTCCCAGACGGTGGCCAACTGACCTTACTATACTGTGCAGCCAAAAAAAAAAACAAACAAAAAAAGAAATAACACGTAGGCGCGGAATTTAAAATTTAAGATGGCCATCGTGTCCTCTATATGTGTATATTAAAATTTTTTTCATGTGTATTGCATGGTCTATTTTACATACATTTAAAAAACACTTTTTAATACATACAAAAATAACATAAAATAATATAAAAATATGATATATGTGTATATGCGTGTGTGCGTCAGTGTGTGTTTTAAATGTTATGCTATAAATAGAACGGTAAAGAAGTTTCTGTAGCAATGGTTGGCAACCAGTCTAAGAGAAGGCCAACTCTAAATGCAAAACAGTAATCATTGATTTAAATTTTCAACAATGGTCAAATTCGTCTGACAAATATAGAACTATCACACGCACACAGGCGCGCATACGCACACGCACAGACACATACACACACAGCCAATTCCTTCACTCATGGATGTAATAGCTACCCACTCGCTTCAGAAAGACGGGTAACAATCAGGTCGGGGTAGTTTATTCACAACCTCCGGAAACCGATTGTACCAGGCGATTTTTTTATACTTAATCATAGCTCGTTGCTGTTAGTAAAAAATTTAAGCGAGTCCTCGAAGGAACAAAGGGAGAATGTGGTAGCGCATTATTTCTAACGACTGGCGGCTCTGTAATAAAGCATTAAATGAGTGTAAGGTCTCTAATCCTCCCTTCAATTAATGTGTTATCATCATCTACTGATAAAGCTGAATGCTTTACCTGTAATTTCTCTTCAAACTCTACTCTTGACTCACCCAGTTTATCCCTGCTAGCTTTCCTCCTAGAACTGAGTCTCTGTTGAGTGATATGCATATAACACCTTCCATGGTTTCTGCTGTTATCACTAACCTAGATCCCGACAAAGCATGTGAACCCAATGGTATCCCTGTAATAGTCATTAAGAAATGTGCTCCAGAATTGGCTCCTGTTATCTCTAAACTTTATAATAAACGTCTCGATGTTTCCTGCTTTCCTGCCTGATGGAAATCATCATCTGTTGTTCCAGGTTTTAAGAACTCTGGTGATCCGTCCGACCCTTCCATTTATCGGACTTCTTTTTGGGAAACTTCTAGAAGCTCTTATCAATTCTGAATTGGTTCATCATCTCTCATCTCAGATCCTTTTTATCAGACAAAAATGATGGTTTTTACTTCTTTAGGTCAATTTCTGATGTACTGACGATATTTACGGATTTTTTTAAAATGTTTATCATGTTCTAGATACAAAACGGTGAAGCCCTTGCTCTAACATTGGGCATCTCGAAAGCCTTATACAGGATCTAGCATTCAGATCTTCCCCACATGCTGAAAAGTTACGGTATCTCCGGACACTTTTTTTGAACTGATCCTGTCTTTGCTATCAAATCCTTAAATGAGAGTTATCCTAAACGGCCACTCGTCTAGATCCTTTCGTGCTAACGTAGGTGTCCCCCACCCACCAGGGCTCCATCCTTGGTGCTACTCTAAATTTAATTTCCATTAATGACCTTTATGATGACATTGGTACGCTAGTGATACAACAATTTACCCCTGCCTCGAGAGTAAGGCTTATCAGTCTGACAAAGTCAAAATGGCAGTCGATGTCCTAAACGACCCCAAGTCGCTAGTTAACTGGAGCAAAAGATGGCTTGTTAATTTTGACGCCTCCAAAACTAAACTGCTCTCTGAGAGACCCCGCCTCTGCCTTCCATCAGTATGGCTGATGCTATCCTCCCGGAAAGTGACCTATTGCGTCTTCTCGAACTTATGTTCTTTGGCTGATTTGAAGTGAAAAGACTATATTGAATCCATTGCTAAGTCGTAAGAAAGTCGATTCACTATGTATGGCGAGACAATTTTTCCCTCCAGAATCTATCTTACATATCTATAAGTCTACCATTCATTCATGCTTAGAATATTGCTGCCACATATTGTCCGGCGACTCTGCTATTTACCTAGAGCTCCTTGAGAAAATTCAAAGAAGAATCTGCAGTAATATTGGTCCTGATCTGGCATCTCAGCTCCAGTCACTTACCAAACAACATAAGGTTGCCTCTCTGTGTCTTTTCTATAAATACTTTCATGGTAATTGTTCGGGTGATCTATGGTTCATAGAGTTGGTTTATTTTTTTATTTTTTTATTTTTTTAATTTAAGCGCAGCACTGGACTGGCGTCGAGATCTCATCAATTTACAGTTCAGCCAGCTAGATGTAGCCGTAAATTCTATGCTAAGAGTTTCTTCTCTCGCACTTCTCGCTTGTGGAACACCATTCTGTCTCCATACTTTCCAGTCAACTTTAATCTGTAAAAAAAAAATGCAAGGTCAATCGCTATCTACTGTCCACATATTTTTTTAAGCATTACGCCCCAAGCAAGCCACTAGGATGCAGGGGGTTGCGGAAGATTTGGAGCGAAAGCAGATAGGAGTGATAGGAGAAAGGATGGAGAGAAAGATAGTGGGTAGATCAAGGTAACTGGAGATGTCGATTGACATTACATTTGAATAGTTGGAGATTATAGCCTTCAGGGAAGCAGTAATTGGGGAGGGTGTTCCACTGGCGAGAGGTGCGAGGTATGAAGCTATTGGAGTAGAAGAGACGGCTACATTTGAGAGTTTCTACGGTGTAAGGGTGGGAGCGGGATGCCAGCCTCGTAGGGCGCTTGAATTCATGGAGTCTGGGAACCAGTGAAAGCAGCTCGTCAGAGCAGTTACCATGGAAGTATTTGTAGAAAAGACAGAGAGAGGCGACGGCGCGTCTGTGAGAGAGTGACTGCAGACGAGACGCTAGATCAGGGCCAATTAGATTACATATCCGTCTCTGGATCTTGTCAAGAACTCCGAGGTAAGCAGAAGGTGCCCCATCCCATATATGGCAGCAATACTCCATGCAAGGGCGAATGGTTGTTTTGTATATTTGAAGTATCGATTCAGGGGAGAATTTCCTGGCGTGGCACAGAGAGCAAACTTTCCTCGCGGTGGAAGAAGCAATTGACTCAATGTATTTGTTCCATCTCAGGTAAGGAATTGCTCTCAGGAAGTTGACTATCAGACATTTAATGTGGGGCAGGGAAGGATTAATGGTTAATGGAGAGTAATTTAGTCTTAGTGGCGTTAAAGTTGACCAGCCAATTCTTGCCCCAGTTAACAACCGATTGGAGGTCCATTTCGAGACGCACGGCCAGATAAGTTTTGTCGCCGATACTAGATTTGTTTGGGAGGCAGGAGTAAATTGTAGTGTCGTCTGCATAGATGCCAACTTGGGAATCTATAGCGTCGGGAAGGTCATTGATGAAAATAAGGAAAAGCGTGGGGCCAAGGATGGAGCCTTGGGGAACACCTGCGTTCGTGGGATAGGAACTGGAGGAGAATCCGTTGAGAACGACCTTCAATTCTCGGTTTGACAGGAATGATTGTATTAGATCAAACAGTTGACCAGTAACACCGTACCCCTGGAGCTTACGAAGAAGGCCGACGTGCCAAACCCTATCGAATACTTTGGAGATGTCGAGGGCCACGGCACGAGCCTCTCCGTTATTTTGAAGGGCTTGGTAGACGGTTTCAGTGATGGTCGTAAGCACATCAGCTGTGGATCGGGCGTAGCGGAAACCATATTGCTTGTCTGAGAGCAGATTACGAGATGTAAGGTGATTAACCACTTCGGCATTGATTAGGGCTTCGAAGACTTTGCCGAAGAGGGGTAGGAGACTAATAGGACGGTAATTAGAGGGGTCAGAGGGGTCTCCAAAGTTCTTAAGCACAGGAACAATGGATGAGGACTTCCAGCAGTCATGAAAACAGTATTCCTTGAGGCAGTAATTATACAGTTTAGAGAGGGCGGGTGCTAGCTCAGGCGCGCATTTCTTCAGTCCAATGGCTGGTATGCCATCTCCACCACTAGCCTTGTGGGGGTCTAAGTTGGAGATAATGCCCAGTACCACAGACGGGGTTATGTGTAAGCCGCTCAGTAAGGCCTCGGTTCTAGGAGGGAAGTCTGGTATGGGTACACCGGTGGAGTCGAGCGTTGAACTAAATGAGAATTTCCGAGCAAAGCATTCAGCCTTGTCGGTAGAGGAGGTCAAGACCTCGAACTGGTTGAATAAAGGAGGTATGGAGAGTTTTCTATTGTTCAGGACACTCTTGCAGACCCGACAATAATCTTTGGAGCCAAATTTGCGAGATGCAATACGTTCCTTCATCCGAGCAGCAAATATTGACTTAGCTTCGTTGAGGACACGCTTACACTCGTAACGGGCGGAGGCAAAGAGACGTCTATTACAGTCCGACATGTCGCTACGAAATCGGTAAAAGAAGTGATTCCTATGGGCAATGGCAGCTGAACAAGCAGCGGAGAACCAAGGGGAGGAGTGCGACTTGACCTTAAATTTCCTTGAGGGGATGAAAGCGTCGATTCCAGCTTTAACCCAGGATGAGACCTCAGAAGCACATTCTTGGACAGGGAGTGTAAAGACAACATCCCAGGGAACATCGCGGAGGAAGTCACGGAACGAGTCCCAATCCGCTCGTTGATAGTAGAACGAGGTTATTGTGATGGGAGGTTCTTTGCAGGGTGTGGAGTTGAAGGAAATGTTGACAGATACCACAGCGTGATCGGAGTTGCCAAGCGGGCAGAGCTGTGTGGCGCTACAAGATTCGGGGATGGAGGTAAAACACAGATCGAGAAGAGAGGCCTTACCTGCCAGGTAGAGGGCAAAACGCGCGGGGAAGTCGACTATCTGCGTGAGAGATTGAGAAATTGAGAAGTTAAATGTTTGAATGCCAGCCCGGTCAGTAGTAGCATTCTCGAGCCACTTGGTGTGATGGGCGTTAAAGTCACCAAACACGAATACATGAGCAAACGGGTGGAGAGAGAGGGCCTTGTCTATGTTGTCAGATATGCTACATGATTATTATCTTCTCTTTCTGCTCACTATTATTGTTTCTTTTCCTAATTCTTCCACACCCAGTAATCCCCTTTGTTTTAGTGGCATTACTGCCTTGTTTGTGGTGATTCCAGTTTAAAAAAAAACTATGTGGAGTCGATGCATTAGATAGCCTTGGTCCAATGATAACAAATAGTCAAGATAACTGAAAACTACCTGTGTCGCATATAATTCGAGTAGTCTGGTGTTACAGCGCTGAGGTGGGGTAGTTAATTCTCAATTCCTATCATGGCCATAAACGAGAATGGGAAATGGTAACCACAGCTGGTGCGATTTATATTTACATAAAGTTTTGCTTTGGGGATGTATAAATTTGTATCTCTATTTTGCACTAATAACCAATGAATTAGCACTAAAGTCTCGACTAGTCGCAGACATGGGCACGTGCGAACACATACTGTAGATAGATAGATAGATAGATAGATAGATAGATAGATAGATAGATAGATGAACAAACTCAGACAGATAGATAGATAAACAAACTCAAATAGATAGATAGATAGATAGATAGATAGATAGATAGATAGATAGATGAACAAACTCAGACAGATAGATTAACAAACTCAAATAGATAGATAGATAGATAGATAGATAGATAGATAGATAGATAGATAGATAGATAAACAAACTCAGACAGATAGATTAACAAACTCAGATAGATAGATAGATAGATAGATAGATAGATACGATGTCGACATAGAAATCAATACTGTATGGTGACTGCTAATTATGGTGTGTTAACGGAGTTAAAGTATGCCGAGTGAAGTCGCTTAGCACAGATTAATCTTGGACTACTATAGCAATACTTGGGAGGAACGTGTATAGATTGTTGTCATTTCACTATCACACAGGGGTTCCATTGATGTCCATGTCCTGTGCTGCAAATTGAGGCCAACCAAAACATTTATCAGGTTAGACAGCCACCGTATACTATGCGACATTTTCCTGTTCAAAAATCAAATCCCACGTGAAAGGAACAACATTTCAAGAGATTGCGAAAAGGCAGCTGTACGCTATCCCAGAAAAAAAAAAGTCTTTCAGGAATGCTTCCATCAATGTTGGATAAAATGCGTGGCTTCAGAAGGGGACGACTTCGAAAGAAAATGCTAAATTGATATGTATTGTAGTTTTCTTTTTTATAACACCAGTCCCGATACTTTTTGAGCAATTCTCGTAAATATAATATATATATATATATGTAGGCACGGTGGACTAGTGGATAGCCGCTCGGATTGAAGTTCTTGTTCGCATTCCAGTCGAATCCATTGCATTCACTTACGTGTTAATACCCCTGGAAAAGATATGAATACTCTTCTTCTCTCCCCACTCCTAGCTATGAATAAATAGCCTTGGATGGCCACTGGTCTATGAGAAGGACAACTCTGAATTCAAAACCTGCAGAGGGTCGTTTGGGAACCTTGTGACAATGGGTGCACCAGGTCTCTGTATTCGGGTCTTCAAAAAGTGTCTTGGCACTGCACATGTATGGAAATGTGTGGCTTTCGGTTCCTAGTAACTGTTGCTTCACCCGCATATGTCGTAAAACGACGGGAGAATCTAGTATATATATATATATATATATATATATATATATATATATATATATATATATATATATATATATATATATATATATATATATATATATATATATATGAATGTGTGTTTGTGTTAAATTGAAAATTATTAGATATTGATTTATATAAAATATTTTGAACAAATGATCAGGCACATTATATGTCGCCAGACAGACGAAAATGTATTAATTGATTTGTTTCTTAGCAGCAAATGTAATCCATAAAGAGAGAGATGGAACGAACTAAAAGGGATTAATTCACTGATGGATGTAAATTTAAAAGAAAATTAATCGAATTTTGCTTCGGCTCTCTTATATTCTTGACATCGAATAAATCAATAAATGCACAAATACATCTGATAAATCCGGTGCGTGTATATGCAAGAATAAAGTCACCTCACTATCTTTAATTCATTCTTACTCTTTCTCTCGCTCTGGGGTCATATACTTTTGTGATGTTAGACGCTTACACGTTGTAACTTTCGTTAGATCAACGAATGCTCGTTATCACTTTTGAAATTCTCGTTGTAGATGAGACTTTGTAAACGCAGATACAGGTAGTAGTAACGCCTTGAAATGACACTCGCACTAATAAGACTTGTTCAAATAATAATCGCTGAATAGTAATTCGTATAATGATCAGTATAGAGAAATAGTATAGTGGCTAGTAGAGAGACTAGTGATCACTTAGACGTCACGCTAATTCCCATTTGTACGTTTCCTTTACAATCACGCGATCTACTTATTTAATAATAATAACGTGATATGCTTATTTAATAATGCAATCGTCCATGTTTGCTCACCGGTGATCTGTTTTCAAACTACAGTGTCCTATGCAACATATATATATATATATATATATATATATATATATATATATATATATATAAGTGCAGAAGAACGAACAGTAAAATTACAGCGTTCAGAAAATTAATTTTAAAATAGTGCTCAATACACAGTAGAATCGTAAATATTTATTTATCTTATGCAGTTACATTAGAACATGTAAATATCCACGACAAAATTGTACATTTTTTTGTTTCAACGTCAAAAACGGAAAACCTTTTTTAGACGTCTCATCAGGTGGGGAGTCACGGTTTTACTAAAAACTTTTATCCAGAAAATACACTTATCGAAGCAAATATTACCCACTTCCGTTCTTTGGAAATTTACATAAAATGTATTCTAGAATTTACATGTAGAGATGAAAGGGAATCTAATGCATTGAGTAGTCGCGGGCGAACGAAATGGAAAGGAAAAAGAAAAAAAAAGGGGGAAGGGAAAAGTAAAGGAAGTAGAAACGAAAAATAAAGAGGCCATTTTATGGCCCTCTTTTATGGCCTCTTTATTTTTCTTTTCTTTGTCCTTTTCTTTTCCCTTTCCCCATTGTTCTTTTCCCCTTCCTTTTCTTTCGCCCGTGACTACTATAGACTTATTGATCCATCCTCGCAAATGTTTAATGTATATATACAAATATTAAAGATTTCCCTGATATGTTTTATGTCAAACATTATAAGTCACCTAATGTTTTATAGATATAAAAAAAAAAACTTAATGGAATATTTATTTCCTAAATGATGGAAACTTTTATATGAACAGTTAGGAAGAAAACCGATTTATTGAGCTTTTTTATTTACAGTGAGCTTTTCCCTGTACAAGGCCTGGGGGTCACTCGAGGTAGAGGTTTACAGCGTAAGACACAGTTCATGCAGATAGGGATGAGAAGATTACGGTTAACCCTAGATTTCAACAGGTTAAATAACAGTGGTTCGTAGGAAGAATCTGTTCAAGTGGAATTTACTTCTGACCAATGGAAGACAGAATGAATGCGGGCAGTTTGTCACAATATGAGTGTCATGGCGGGTCCTAGCAGTCAAAGTTAGAACTGGTAGGGCCAAGAAATTCAGTTGTTCCAAGCGCTTTCCAAGGAAGTAGCAAAAGAGCAATGAAAGAGCGGTTGGAGGGTGGAAAATACTCTGTCACCCACAGGGACTCGGAGACACTTTTGGACCCCATCGAGACGGGAAAGTGAGATCTGGGCAGATCGAGTCCAAATGTGACAACACTACTCCATTTTAGGTTTGATGTGGCTCTTGTAGAGGTAGATAGTAGTATGGGGAATATGGTACTTAACGGAGCGGCACAGGGTACCGACTTTTTTTCTTGCATCTTTAGCAATAGATGTACGAGTTCTACTTAATTTCTGGGGTTAGTTTAAGACCCAATAGTCTCTCAAATCATGGTGCTTCCCCGTGAGGAGATCCATTCATTAGGGTAGTTCGAGGTCCGATCGGCGTTGATAGAATGTAACTAGTTTGGTTTTCGAGGCAATGAATGTAACCAAACAGTTTTCCTCAACATATGTTAGAACTAGACCGAATAAGATATCAGCTGTCAATCTCTGGTCATCACGCATTTTGGAGGTGCACCTATATATCGTCGCATCATCAGGATAGATATTCACAAATGATCGGAATATACTCTTACGTAGATCATTTATGAGAAGTAAATGGATGGTTGATCTGAGAAGTAGCCCCTTGTAGACGCCAGCGTTGACTGCTATCGCCCCGGAAGACTGGCAGTTAACAATCACCGTCATCGACCTACCTGTTAAGAAGGACTTTATAACTGAGAAGATTCTTCCAGTAATTTCATAGATAGAGAGCTTGAGCAGCAAACCTTTGTGCCACGCTTTGTTAGTATATAATGCTACGGTCCTCGAGGTGAATTTTTGGCAAGAGCCTCCCTGATTCTGTGAGAAATGGTAGTTAGGACATCAGCAGTGGATCGGACCAATCGAAACCTGTACTGCGTGTCGCTTTAGAGGCTGTTCTTAACTAAGTTTTTGTTGATTATAGTCTCAACGAACTTGGAATTAGACAAATGGTAGTTATTTGTTTAAAATGCCGTGCATTTCGAAGTTTCAAGATAATGAAGACGTTATGACTTTAATTTTTTTTAAATGGTTCGCAAGTTCAATTTCATTTATATAGAGAAAATAGTATTCTCGTATCTTGTCTTTCAAGTGTCATGTACCTTCAGGACTTTGGCGATCATGACTCTCCACATCATTTTATCCTTAGTAGCTCTTAGTAAATTTTTGCTGTCTATCTTAAACTCAGTTCAGGCATCCATTAAATAAGTTTTGCACTGTTTTCTTCTACTCCGCTTGCCTTAAGTATGTCCTGTGAGTGACAAATTTTCCAGGACTTCGTTCCTCATTATATGTTCTAAAATTGTCAACTGGCTCTTTCTGTTAAGTATAAGTGTCCATTTTGTTTCCATTGTCTCTAAAACTACATCGTTGCTCACATATTCAGTCCATGGTATTCTAAGTATCCCTCTATAGAAACACATTTCTGTTGCTTCAAGTCTCTTCTTCATCTGTGAAGAGTTTGGCCAGCATCAACTACCATATAAGAGGACCGATATTAAATAACACTTCTGGACTCTTTTTTTTTATCTCTAGCGAATTTTCTTAATAGCTTTTGAAAGGCACCTTTCGCAATTCCAATGCGTCTTTCACGGTGCCATTTGCGTCCCTTACTAAAACATTTCCTAGATATTTCAGTTATTGTACTTGTTTGATTTTGGTATCTCCCATTTGTAATGTACATATTAAGCTGTTCCTTTTGCTACCAAAAGATTCTGTCTTCTTATAATTGATGTTTCGTCCTTTCTTCTCACTTTCCTCTACTACTTTCTACAGTTTCTTTTCTATGTTTGCTATCAACAATATGTCAAGCCTTTATGCTGTTAAGATTGGGCCTGCCAATAATGAATCCTGGTAGGACTTCTAATTCTCTCAGAATCACCGCCTTGTATGCGTTAAATAATTCCGGTGAGAAGATACATGCTTATTTTACACCCCTTTCTTTTTGAATATTTACTGAATTCATTTTTTATCTGTAGGCGGGCAGTTTGCTTCCAGTGTAGGTTCCAGTTTATTCTAATAAAAAAAGAAGACGACCGTAGTCGTGATCATCAAGTCAATACGAACGATCATATCCTTATCTGCATAGTGTGTACTTTGTCATGGCTACATACAGTCTTGAATTCAGAGTTTTCCCTCTCCTAGATCGGGTGCCAGCCAAGACTATAGAACCCAGACTGTCCAACTATATTAAGCTATGTCTCACACACTTCTCTCACCTCCATAGATCGAGGTGGGAGAAGAGTGTGAGTCATAACTTTTCCAAGTATATTTGCATGTGTGCAAAAGTAATGAACTTGAGAGATATTCGAACTCGGCTCTCCGAGTCCTCAATCGGAGCTGCAATCCATTACTCTACCGAAAATTCACGGTATTCTAATATCCTTCCCAAATATGTCCTACATGGTTTTCAATGCACCTCTTCATAGTTTAATCTTTTGTAAGATATGATTCGAGAATTCATGACTCACAACTTATATTTTACAAAAGTTAAAAAGAAAACTCTAGAAACTGCAAAATAAATTGTCATTTTCTACTAAATTCACTAAAGAGCTGTGTTGAAGTTGCTGACTCCGATGTAGGTTTAAAAGAATGAATTTGAGGATTTTGTCTCGTCAATTTCAAGGTAGGTCATAAAAATCTGTCTTTGTTAAAAAAAATAGCAATTTTAGTCGCCCCGCTAGTCAGGAAATATCAGTAAACACAAGATTTATTTCCTAACTACAATGGCAAAATATGAAAAGGAAAACAGCCGGAGTCATTATTAAAAAAAATAAAAACAGCATAATTGAGATCGAAGGAAAGGGGAAAGAAAAAATAGATATTTCAACCAATGAATGACGTTGAAGAACCTTTCAAAGGAAGTAAAAACTCGGTTAATATCTGCAGAAAGATAACCTCACATGTTTAGAAGTTAACAAAACCCTTTTGAACTCATGGTGTGTTCATATAAAACAGTGAATTTTGTTTTAGCATCAGGATAACCAAAATCTTTTATGCATAATAACGTTTCATCACATTCAGAAAATAAAACTTATGAATATCTTTTTTTAAAAAAAAAAAAAAAAAGAAACATGATAGTCCTCCGACCTTTATCCGATTGATAATTTGTGGAGCTTTCTGAAGATGGAGGCTTACAATGATCGATGGTAATATAGCAACAAAGACTAACTTTGAAATGTTATTCTAGAAAATTTGCAGTTTCATAAAAAGAAATACCATAGATCAAAAAATCAATGAATGTCTTCTGCAACTAGTTTCACGTTAACGCTGCTTTTTCTAGCTTTGTCATTATTACAATGGCGTCGTTTTATAAATTCGTTCAAAACATTAATATCTTTTACATCACATATTTATTGCCAAATTGTAACAGCTACACATGATCTACGATAAATTATACACATTTTATACTAACAGTTTCTTCTCTCGCACTTCAACATTGTAGAATTCTCTTCCCGCTTCACGCATTCCAGTTAACTTTGATCTTCAAAAATTTAAATGCAATATCAATCGACATCTTCTGTCTTCTTAATTTCTTTTCTTTTGTTGTTCTCTCTCCTTGATAGTTTTTTCTCATATTCTCTCACATGGTAACCTCTTGCATTTTAGTGGTTTTATTATCTTGCTTGATATGTATACACCATTTAAAAAATATTTTACTAGAAAATTCTTCTTATTTTAGACACGTAGATGATTCGCTATTAACATGTCTTTTTAACAAACTTAATAACGTCGAACGCACAATAGATTTTACCTTTGAATCTGAGACTTTGCCCTTCCTAGATATCATGCTGCATAGAACAAATAATCACCTTCAGTTGGAGGTTTACAGAAAATCCACCAACAAGAATGAACTTATCAATTCTGATTCCGACCACTGAACGAATTATAGAATTTTGCTTAAGCAAGAATATGCAGCCCGTAGTACTTACCCAGAGATGGAAAATATTGAAATTCCTCCAATATCCTCATATATATATATATATATATATATATATATATATATATATATGTTTTACAAATATATTTTGATTAAACAGGTATATATATATATATATATATATATATATATATATATACATACACACACACGCACCTGTTCAATATCTTAAGACTAGATAAAAAAGGGCTAAAAAACTAAAAAAAACATTGTTACTTTTAATCAAAATACATTTGTAAAACATTTACATTTAATTAGAAAATGTAGTTCATCAACAAATAAGTGAATATATATATATATATATATATATATATATATATATATATATATATATAATTCTGCCCGATAATTATATAACGGATTTCACATACATACATATATTTATATATGTATATATGTCTACATATCTCAGTCTCTCTCTCTATCTCTCTCTTTCTCTCTCTTTCTCTCTCTCTCTCTCTCTCTCTCTCTCTATATATATATATATATATATATATATATATATAGTGAAAGATCGATAAAGAGGTATGTTTGTGTGCCTGGATATTGGATTACATGCAATGACTTAAACTCGTAATATAGATATATAACCTAGATGCGCTGAATATTAGAATACATATATTCTAATTTATTTCATATTTATATGCGCGTGTCTGTGCGTACGTGTGTGTGTGTGTGTGTGTGTGTGTGTGCCCGCGTGTCTCGGAAGCAGGGAGTGAGAAATGCAGGATCATATGTCAAATATACAAATGGATATGACCTTTCTCTCTTCTCAGGTATAACACTTACTATGATTACAAGCCAGGATCACAACAATTCTCGTCTTCTTTTGTACAAATCTCGTGTATTCACGAACTACTCTGCTGCCCATTGTTTGTAGTCATATTCCGAGTGCAGGATTCTTGAACACAAAATTGATGTTTAGCTTTTGCAATTTTGATTAAGTTATTACTTTATTTTTACCTTTCTTCCTTACTGATTGAGTGAAGCGCATTCTTGTTCTTGGGTAAAGCATTTTTTTTTTCGTATATATTTCAGACCGATTGTTTCTGCAAAATAATTGCATTTAATATTTATAATAACTTTTGCGGAGACGAAAAATAGTGAATGTTGCGAGGAAAAAGTGAAATAATAATAAAAAAGAAACAGGAAAAATGATATTACAGATATAAAAGGAATTACTCACATTTTAGGAAATTACGCATTTGATGGAACAACTTTTATTTTTTTACCTCGCTATCAAATTACCTTTATCTATCTATCTATCTATCTATCTATCTATCTCTCTCTCTCTCTCTCTCTCTATATATATATATATATATATATATATATATATATATATATATATATATATATATATCCGTGTTTAGATCTATCAATCAATCTATCACTATCTGTTCATATCTATCACTGTCTGATAATATCAATCTATCAGTCTTTTAATAACTCTCTCTCTCTCTCTCTCTCCCTGTCAATCTATCTATCTACCTATTTTTGTATACTTTCCTTATTGTTCACATAGGTATATATATATATATATATATATATATATATATATATATATATATATATATATATTCTAGGGATGACTCTCTGTCTCTATATTGATCGCCGGATCGATAAATATTTTGTTCCAGTCTGTATGAGTTTCCAGATAATCATGTTCCTGATAATCCGTTCCCTCTGTCTACATTTAGAGAATATTCTACAATATTCTTCACTTTCTCCGATATCATATCAATATCTCTGTACATATATGAACACACACACACACGTTGTCGTTCCCTGCTCATTCCATTATTATATATATATATATATATATATGTTAAAAAATACAAAGGAGATGTTTATCAATCTGGCATGTTTCACTGTAACCAAAGATTCATCAGAGAATGGCATATTGATAAAGAAAGATATTTTGGCATTTTTATTTAGGGGCTTTATGATTTGCATTGGTTAAGTAGTCTTCACGTGCATTTGACTTGTAAAGCAGAGATAGTACAAGTTACGCAGTCATATAATTATTTTGCATAATTTGCTTGATTGGCTAGCCGCTCTAGTAGACGGATACCCTCGAATACGAGTGGCTATTATATATATATATATATATATATATATATATATATATATATATATATATATATATATATAGAGAGAGAGAGAGAGAGAGAGAGAGAGAGAGACGCCATTCTTGTTTTGCTTCTCATCAATACAAGGGTTTGAATGAGACCGACTTGAACATTGCAAGAAACTGCGTGCAAATATGATAGCCCGACCTGCCACTGTGTCTTTGTTGCAGGCAGTAAAACAGTCTTTACTATTCAGTCATGAAAACATGTACCATTTGATCCTCAATAGAGCGGAATGGTACCACCACATGTTCTATCTGTCTAAAAAGGTTTTTTTTTTTAGTATAGGCATATTGCTTCAAAAAATATTTATTTTACTATAAAAATGTATTGGAATTTTGTTTAATAAACTGTATTGCTAGTTTTTTTTTTTACTATAAATATATACTTTTATTTTTAGTGTTAAATTTATTCTATTTTTTTATAATGTTTAGAATAATAATAATGTTAATAATAATAAAAAAAAAAAAAAAAAAAAAAAAATTAACATGAAATGTTTAACAACACACCACGACCTGCCTTAGGTCTTTCCGCAGACTTGTAGGTAATAATAGCAGAAATCGAATGATGAATAATAATAATAATAATAATAATACAAGGACCTTGAAATAGAAATCTCGAAAATGTGGCATATGGGAACATCAACAATCCCTGTTGTAGTTGGAGCCCTAGGACTGGTTGGAAAAGATTGCAGTAGACTAATTGAAGGGATTCCTGGAAGTCCATGCCTCAAGGAGATACAAAAATTGTTCTGACAAGTACAGCCCACACTTTACGAAGGGCTTTATCTATGTAATTTTTTTTTTTTTTTTTTTTGTCAGTGGAAAGTGTCATGATGCCATTTGTAACCTTAGATCCCTCAAGGGACCCGGAAAGAAATGTAAACGCCAGAAATCAAAAAAAATAATAATAATAATAATAATAATAATAATAATAATAATAATAATAATTTTGGTAGAAAGCTACAGAATTTAGAAAATGAAGGTGATACTTCGTCTCTCTTGCTTTTGTAACTTTTTGTTGGTGATAAATAAATTTCGCCAAACTTCCGGGAATGTCGAAGAGAAAGCTTTATTTGAACTAAACAATTTACTGTACTCTTTGATTTAATAACCTTAACGGGTGTTCTTCCAAAGGAATTTCAGAACGCAAAACCATGAATTCTTCCTTATTATACCAATTTTGCTTCTCCACTATGGTTCTGTATTACTGGAAACAGGGACTGACCTCAGTTAACTAAACTGAAGTGAAAGAGGATATTATTTGAAAAATATTGCTGCCACTTGGTCTCTGAGTATATCCTTAAAAAGAAATCTGTCATAAGAAAGCTAATAAAGGCTAACTTATATTGTTCATAAAATGACTTTGATGAAGCTAGGTGAACTATGTCTTATTCTAAATTGTGTTCGTATTATTATACACTTAAGTAAATATCAATAAATTTTACTAAAGTCTGATTATCTTGAATGGCATGCTTTTTCTTTTTTTTTTTTTTTGAGAATAAATATTCCGTAATATTTTCGCCACTGCTTACATCCAATGTATTCAAATGTATTTTGAGCAAAATTCAATTTGAGTACAAAAGGAAAACAAAAAAAATGTAATCATTTAATAATAACTCGATTTCAGTATAATATACAAAAAAATAAAATTTAATATTTTTTTAACAAAATTATATTTTTAAAGATTTATGTCGCTTCGTAGAAAGAACGGGTTCTTTTTGGGAAGGAAAATTCTGCCAAGTGTAGTGAGCTTATACGACTGGTAATGTAATAAAATGGACGTAATACAATTCAGTTATAACAAATTCTTAATCTCCGGCGGTATACGAATTTATTTATTTTCGTCTTTATTCGGTTAGCAAGAAACAAAATGCATTTATTGGCCTAAATCGATATATATATATATATATATATATATATATATATATATATATATATATAATCAAATGAATAAATATAAATAAATGTACTAGTAAGTGTTCACATACAAATACATCCATATATCCTTTGGTGTAAGAAAAATAGAGCTCTCTGCTAAAAAGCTATTAAATATATATTAATAAATATATATAATACCCTACGCCGACATTACGACTCGGAGTTTCATATCTAATGCAGTCTTCATGTACTCATCTTTGTTTACAGTTTGGTTCACGCGATTTCGGGCTGTTGTTTGAATGAATTATTACTGTTGTTAAGTATTTAATAGCACTATAATTCATTTTTTTAAAAATTTAAATTGAGGCTCAAACTTACACTTAAAGTTGAAAATAAAAATTTAAAATTCTAATGTTCGTTTAAAAAATACTTTTATATACGCTGTTGTAAATATACGCTTGTAATTCAAGGGAGCTAGGCCTATGGTTACCTTAACCGTAACTATTTTTAATAATAATAAAATAATATTTAATAATAATAATAAAGTAATATTGATAATAGTAATACTAAAGACATTAAAAATAGTAAAAATAAAATGATAGGTCATGGTAATAATAATAGTAATAATACACACACACACACACAATATATATATATATATATATATATATATATATATATATATATATATATATATATATATATATATATATATATATATATATATATATATATATATATGAAGAAATATAGTTTTAAGGTGTGCTATATTTATGGGGTAAATATATCGCTGCAATAACAACGCAATCTTCAGAGAAACACTTTTTTACTCATTGTTCACACAATGCTAAGTCTAAGAACCACTCAAGGTAGAGGGTTATTGAACATGAGAAAAATGGCTTGCCTCCTGGTAGAAAGGGGTTCAAACGTGCATCGCGTGTAAAGTATCCCCACAAGAAAATGATGTCATGACGATTTGGCCCAGGAAGAAGAATTGGCGGTAGAAGAGGCAGCAGCAAAAATGGACGGCGGAGTAGTACCCCAACCAAAGAGACATACGGCAAGTGATTCCTCTTCCATTGGCAATCGCGATAACCTCGTATGTTACAAATGTAGTGGTCCAAACCATTTTGCAAGGGAATGCCGGAGTCGAAGTTCTATGGGGAGCATGAGTAAGGGGAGCACAGAGATAACTGAGGTGCTATCGCTGTAATAAACTGGGTCATATGGCGCGGAATTGTTCGAGGAAAATGGATGGTGGGGGGACAAGGTATCTTCGCCAACCTTGTTGTCTTTAAGACAGTAAACGTGCCATTACCTGCAGTCGTCGTCCAGGTAGATGGTGTACAGTGATAAGCAGTCGATGTCACCGATGTCCCCAGTCAATAATTAGTGCGCATCGCTGTCGATTGTGGAGAAGGCAACGCCCAGACGTTGTAACAATCGGGGAGTGTTCCGATCATTCCGTGGAACTGGAGTTACAATTCACACAAAGCAGAGTAACCCCGCTGAAGTAGGTGTTCTGGTCGTGCAAGAGAAACCTCTCTGCTATAATCTGCTAATTGGGATTGGTGCCGTACAATCAATAGGTGGCACTGTCCTTACACTGGCTGGAGATGTGCAACTCGATAAAAAGAAAGAATCGTTTGCAGCAATCTCCATTGATGAATATGACTCCTGTGCTACTTTTGACCATAAAGAGAAAGTTTGGAAGTGAGCCATGAACAAAGTAACTGAGCCATTACAGAATGCCGCTCCGGGAATGACTACCCACCTCCCACCAAACAAGGGCCTGATCTCTCTGAGGACCGTTGCACATCCCATCAAAGACAAGGTTCGTCCGGTCTTGGATTACCGAGAGTTGAACCACCACGTGATTGCATTCACTGCAGACACAGACGTATGTGCTCCCAGTGGAATGGCGCCAGTAAAGCGTTAGTGTCGCCTTGCTTGATCTACGGGTACGCGTCCATGAGTCGCTGTGGCTGATTCAAACGGTAATAACCAAAGGAAAAGTACCTTGCCGCGTGTAGGATTCGGTCTCAATGTGGCGCCTCACATTATGAAAGCCAGCGTCAAGAATATGTTGTCTTACAATGAGAGCCACCTCATCTTATATTGAAAGCATAATGCCTGCGGGTGAGGCCAAGGAGGAACCACACCTCTTTGGTTGACCAGTAAGAATTCTCAAGCGACTGAAAGTTGGGGCTCTAATATTGGACCTTGAAGTCATGGTGTGCGGCACGGTGTAAGTGAGGTACTGCGGTTTCGGAACACCCTGCCGTAATGACTTGCGTGGTAGGATATTTTCCTTTCTGTGGGTGGCTTTGCGCAGCAACTAGAGTAATAAAGAGGCGCTCAAATGTGGTAACAAATGGATGATATAGTGAGCGACATCCCTCTCAAACAGATGATGTCCGAAGTAATCACTAAAATGTACCATGATCCCTCCCGAGGTGATTGTTGCGTAACTGGAGAAGTTAACGCATGGGTTGATGCAAGTTCCCTAGCGGCGGGCGTGGTGTTGGAAAGACATGGTGCTATTCTGAAGGACGCATGCTGTCTTCGTCCAAGAAACGATGCTCAACACATCAATCTGGCGGGACTCGATGTCACGCTAAAGGGTCTTAACCTTGCATTATAGGTACAATCTAACGTGGTTCACCTATATAGAGACTCGGTATTTTACTACTGGTTGAACATACCTTGACGGGAAAATCCCGAGTAAGAACCAAATCCTCGAGCGAGATGTTAATACGACGAAGGTTGGCGACCTTAAAACAGTTGATTGACGAACAGAAGACACACGTGTTGGATTGGTTGACTTACACTACGCTGTTCGGTGAAAGAAACGAATTAGGGAATTTTATTCCAGCTACGAAGAAAGTTACTACAGTTACTAATTGAGGTTGAAATTCGCAAGAGGAGGGAGTGAGATGTGTATTTTATGATGATATATAGGAAAGAGTGTAGCGATCGGGGAAGCATCACCACCGGGGTCTGTCCCATAAAAGTAGCAGTTTATGAGAATCAGCTGCCCGAAAGGACCTTCCTTTTTATTGACGGAGTGTGAAGTGTATCTGGTATAGTGGGTCTTTACTGTGAAGATCAAAATTGGAGGAACAAAGAAAATTAACATGTAATTAGCATAGAAGAGCGAGTGTCATGCAATGGAGACAAGTTATGAAAATCCCGAATAGACAACATTTGAGGGGCCTATATTAAACCTGAAGGATCCAGGCCAGGATTACGAAGCGGAAACGAGAGAAAATCACAGGTTAATCTTTACAATTGCAACTCATATATACGATCCATCGCTAAAGAAAAATACTCGTCTCTTTATACAACTCCAGAAAGTACATGGATCCATCGGCCATGTTCTAGAGTTAAGTCACATAAAATATGGAATACTGCTAACATATCTAGTCTGAAGTCTGTTAATCCTCACTTTCCAGCGCCCAGGGAATTTAAAAGCTTTTACGAGCTCTTGTATGCGTTGGATCAAATTCCAGCCTAGAATTCATTTCCCGCAGATGCAACGTTGCAAGGCTATCACTATCGTTTCCGTGGAAAATGTTCTAACAAGCAACATCCCCTACTTCCACTAGTTCAGACCTTTATAGCGAAGATTCGTCATGCTATGTACGCAAAGGAAAACCATCCTTGTTCCATCAGAACAGCTTCTCAAAAATGGTGGCTTTGTGGAAGAGACTCCTAAGATGATGCTTCCTCGACCACTACAATCTTAAGGTTTTCAAATCCAGAGCCAATCCTTATTAATTGTAATAGTCGTCATAATCTACAATTCCTACATCTCACTTGAGTGGCTCTTGGTTCTTGTACTAGGTGAACAATAGCATAAAAAAGTTGGAATTGTGTGGAATCGTGTGGTCTTGTAGTAGGATGATACCTTTACGCCTACATCTTAGTCCCTTACGAAATAGCAAATATGCCGATGGAAAATGTACAAATTGAAATCTATCAACTTGTCGACAGTATACACAAGACAGGGAAACGTGAATTTCAGCGTGGCGTGGTTTTCATTGATATAAATGGACAATACTTGTTTCCCTGTTTTTCTTTTCACAAAGAATGGAATTGAGATCATAGCCACGAATATATTATTAAATAAGTTGTACTCTACACGTTGCTAAAAGAAAACTAACATTTGGTAAACATGTAGACGGTCGGAGAATGAATCCGTCAAATCACAGAACAACATAAAAAAAATGCATTCAGCATTCAAGTGTTTCAATAACTCTTGGCACTAAAAGAGAAATGCCAGAAAGAATTGAAAAAAAAGAATTTCCTATCTTTCCAGCTCCTACCAATATTTGTTTTTTGTTGTCTCTTCTCATCGCTATTTTATCAACCATTTACATTTAGGTTATTCGCTGATTTCCTCAGTATGTTTTGCCTCCATTATGTCCTGTAAATAGCAAATTTTCTAAACCCTCTTTTCTTATTACGTGCCCAAGAAATTTCAACATTCCTGATTTTAAGTATAATTTTCCTATCAGGTTCCATTTTCTAGAAAACTTCCTCATTATTTGCATGTTCAGCCCATTTAATTCTCAGTATCTTTCTGTAGAACCACATTTTTGTTGCTTCCTGTCCATTTTCATCTGTGTGAAGATTGTACAGCATTCGCTACCATTGATATGACGTAATAGTTCAGTCCTTGTTGTAACTAACGCTATTTTCCTATTAATACTTTGCTTAAATTTTGGAAGGCATAATTATTTATTCCAACGCAATTTCTGATTTCAATGTCGCATTTTCCGTCCTCTATTAAAACACATGCGAGATATTTAAATTTTTACCTGCATGAATGTTCGAATAATTTCCTAGAAAATATGCAATCTCCGGCAATTGATCTGACGTGCTGTACCATTCAGTTACGGAGAAGCGCCTGATTAGCAAAGTCCGAATTACTTTTTATAAACAAACTCGCAAGATATAAAACTATTCATTTCTGCTTAATTGTTCCGAAATGATTTCCAAATAGTAACACATACATACATGCATATATATATATATATATATATATATATATATATATATATATATATATATATATATATATATGTAGGCCTGATGATTGCGTCAAGGATGAAACAGGTGTCGCCTTTGGATGTTGACTTCAATGTTCACTTTTATATTTATACTTACATAAGGTCTATCTCTAATATTGAGCACTTTATCCCATAAGTATAGCACACCTTAAAGCTATATTTCTTCATATATATACACACATATATATATATATATATATATATATATATATATATATATATATATATATATATTTCGCATCTTCGGCTTTTTTTTTTTTTTTGTTGACAATCATATATTCTGTCTTTATCTCTTGTAAAGTTTTCGAACGCTTCTTAAGAGAAAACATATCTTCTTTACCAATTAAGTTACCTTGTAGTTTAAAATGTTTGATCATAGTTATCACAAGCTTCTGTGAACAGTGTTCTCGTGATTGCATCTTTAAAGAGACCATCAAATTATCTATTTCTTGAAAGAAACTTTGGCGTAGTCACGAACATTGCCTGTTTCCAAAATCACAAGTCCATGCTCAAGAGAGAGGAAAACGTTTGGGAACGCTTTTAAGCTAGACTAAGCGGGGAAAAAAAAACAGGTTATATAAAAAGAATTTAGTTTCCAAAAAAGAAACTAATCGAGGAAATACGCAACTTTCTCTTATTCCTCACCCAACCGACACCATTTGAAATGAATGACAAGAATTTACTACTACGAAAGAAAAGGAAATATCACTTCAAAAAAGAAAAAAAAGAAAAAAAATCCCAGGACAAAAGAAACGACAGGACAACAAAACGATAGCAAACAAAATTTTCGCTATTCAAAATACGGATATATGAATACTAATGCTATTGATGCTAAAAACTAATTTGGAATCCATTGAGAGGAAATCCCTAATGAGTGGAATGGAAGTAAATATGGGAAATTTTAAATATTGCTTTACAATCAACCGAATTCGTAAATCGACACTTTTTGCGTCTTTAAAAAAAAAAAAAAATTAAACTCATAGCTTTTGATAAAATCGCATCTCTAAGGAATTTACATTGACCAAGAATGTGAAAAAGGAGAGTCAGCCGATAATAATTGATTAACAAAAATGCTAAATGGGTCTCCGTTTTTGTCCTATCTCCATTTTTATTGGCGCATTCTGTAACGCCCATAAAAATAAATCTGCATATTCACACATCTCCTTCCGCATCTATCCCAATCTCTCGCACGCTCTCTCTCTCACAAACTCTCTCTTTCTCTCTCTATCCTTGCACGCACACACATTCTCTCTTTCTCTCTCTTCTCGCACGCACACACATTCTCTTTTTCTCTCACTCTCTCTCTCATAATACACGCACTATTTCTCTCTCCCTCTCTTTATTCTCAATGCGCACATTCTCTCTCACTCCATTTCTTTCCGTCTCTCTCTCGTTGTCATTTTGTACGAAGGAACATTGATTTGAAGGATGTGCACATCTCTGTAACATAAAATCATGACAAAATATTCCCGTAAGAAGCAGTATCATCTATTTACAGAAAAAGAAGCACTCCCTCTTTAGAAAAACAATCAGCTATATTTCTCAGAAATGTTCAAATGTGCACATACATTAACACTTAGGGGTACATACATTAACACTTAGGTGCACACACATACAAATGTGTCCGCATGTATCATGGAGAACAAAGAGAATCTCGCTAAATATAAAACTATTCCTTTCTGTTTAAATGTTTTCCAAATAGCCGCGTAATACAAGCACACACACACACATATATATATATATATATATATATATTTAAGTAATTCATCGAGTCTGAAACCTCAACAGAATGCAGAAAACACTGGACGGCCATTTCGTCCTATATTTGGGACTCATCAGCAGTGCGCATCCACTACCGAGAATTGAAACCCTAACAGTTAGGTTGTCAAGCAAACATCATACCAACTGTTCCTTGTTGACGAAAAGATTGCAAATCAGACTCAATATAGCGCCGCACGCTCACATATTCATTGGTAGAACTCTGCTGAGTTCCTCTCTAACCATAGGACTGTGCCCCCTGGAGCCACGACTACTATCAACAAGCCGCTCACTCTAGAGTATTAGAAGTTGGTTCAAGCAATGATATACACATGATAGAAATTATTAGAAGGATTTGATAATTATATTTAAGTAATTCATCGAGTCTGAAACCACAACAGAATTCTGTTGAGGTTTCAGACTCGATGAATTACTTAAATATAATAATTTCTCTCTCTCTCTCTCTCTCTCTCTCTATATATATATATATATATATATATATATACACTTATATTTAGTTGGATTGATGTGAGTTTGTGACCCTGAGTTTCACGCTTTTACAATCGTCAGACAAACTGATTAATTTTTTAAAATTTTGGATTCATGTAGGGTGCGTGTATTGGTGTTATTATGGAAGTGGGGGGATGGTCGTCGTGATGTCACTCATGCTAACGCAAACATACATGCATGCCCGTATACCCACTGAGGTACCCAGGCACACATACACATGCTCGCACCCACCGGGGCTCACACAAGCATAAACATATGTGGACAGTATGGGACTTGACATATATATGTATATGTGTGCTGTTGTCTACATACATATGCATTTGATTGTTGAATTTCAATGATGTGATGTGTATCCATTTCTCTCTTGAATGTCAACAATCAGATCAATTCTCTATTTTTCCGCTGAATAACATTTCCTTGCACACACATATATATGTGTGGTGGGGTCTGTGTAAAATTATGATAGGCAAAAATTGCTATTATTTTTAATTTTTTAAGACTGATAAATGCTCAGTTTTTAATTAAACAGTATTAATTACATTTACCGGCGTGAATTTTCGAAATATTTCCTAGAAAAGATGCGTTCTCCGACAAGTATCGAAACTTTATTCCTATACGGAAACCGTCATTTGGCCTGGCGTGCTCTACCATTAAGCTACAGAGAAGCGTCTGGTTTGCAAAGTCCGTGTTACTGTTTATAAACACACAATACTTGAGGATTTTTCTCGATCGATCATTTCAGCCCGCGAAACGTATCTTAACGTAGACAATGACAACATATTATGAAATGGATTAACTCCAACAATTATTTAATATATCTTGTGTTAATTAATACGTTATTTATAAATTGTTATATTCCGTGGTAAGGGAATAAACACATAACTCCAGATGGATACTAGATGAAGGTTTGTTTGTACACAACAAGTACAATATGAAATACGGTACAGTTATACACACAGGTCAATCTAATAGTGAGTGTCACTAATTGGAAGGTCAGACGTGCTTGCGTCGTCTCGCTCACTGTCTTCTCGAGTCTTTAGTAGACGGCCGACTTTATAGGTACTTACTACCTATAGTGTAATCATTCATGGTGGTGACTGGCTATTCCATTACATCATAAATATATGAATGGCAAAAATATGTATGAAAAATTTAACCTGTAGAAAAAGACAATATTTATAAATGTAAATGACAATAGGAAAACTGTAATATTAGCCGACGCGTTTCGTCCAATGTGGACTTTTTCAAGGTAAAAACGAAATGAATTTATTAAAACAAAGTAACTGATAATGTATGGATTATACTCAGATCCTCAAACACTAATAACAATAATATTTCTGAAGCAGGCATTTATAAAATTAATTGCCAAAACTGTTCCTCGCAATATTTTGGAGAAACAAGTAGAAAAAACGCATTTATGAGCACAAAAGAGACCTCACAAAAAAAACAACTAATGCACCAGCCATACATAGAAATAAATTCAACCAGAATTTTGTTTTTAAAAATGCTACACTTATAAAAAAAGAAAATAACTCACTGGGAACGAAAATCCTCGAGAGTGCCGCCATTGAGTATTATCCAAATATCAATCTAGGTCCAGGTTTTTCCCTATTTCACCTTTCCTAACAGAATTACTAATCTCCCAAGCAAACGTACACAACTGTATCAAGGAATCAAAAGAAAATGGTTGAATCCGTCAACACAACAACAAAAACAATATTTCCTCACGTTAAAGTACTTGACGTAATTTTCAGTTGATAATATGAATATAATAGCGTTTTCTAAATTCTTCCAGTTGCTAAGGACATTCTGTTTTGTTATTATTTGTTACTTTGTCATTTTCCATATATATATATATAGGTATGTCCATTAGGTCACGTAAAAAATCGGCATATCACGATTAAAAATGACTCATATATCAACGAAAACAAAGTTTTGTTTATGTTATGTTTATGTTGTTATGAAGAGGAAAGACCAAAGTATTTTTTAAATATTTTTTGAAATTTTTTAATCCTTTCTAGCACGTAGAAAATTTTGCTTAAAAATTATGTTTTTTTTACGACATCGCGAGAGTACTTTTATTTTGCGCTTTTCCCGAGGAAAGCACACGTTAATTAGGAAATTCTTGCAAAAATGAAATATTTGTTGGATTTTAATGAAATTTTCAGGACTTATTCAAAAATGAATGAAATTATTTTGGAAATTTTTTTTTTCAGAAAATCTTGTTAAAAAGAGATTTTTTTTTAAACATGTTTCCACCCACTTACATATTTTCAAGAAATTTCAAGAAATTAAATACACTCCCTCGGGATTTTTTTTATTAGTTATAAACAGGAATGTTTGTAGAAAGTAAATCACCAGTTTTTTTTTGTAAAACATTTACTTTTCTTATAGAAAATCAAATTTGAATTGTAAAAAAAAAAAAATGTAAAAAAGTATGACATTTAATTAATTAGAAAAGCTTACACCTGTTTTTGTAGATACGTTATACTAAGGACATTATTTTGTGAAGAAATAAAATTTTTTCGATGAATAATGTATTTTTTGCAAATTTTTTCCACATTTTAAAATTTTTTTCATTAACGTCTTAAATACTTCAAAAATCTTTTAAAATTCTTTATTTCTTTCAGCCAAATAATGCAATGATAACGTTAATGAAAATGTAAATTTACAAATCGAACTTTGAAAAGTTATAATAGTCGTTTACATAAAAATATTTTTAAAATAATTTTAAAAATAAATTTTTATTGAAAAACGTTCATAATTTCTATGTATGGAAATGTATACGCGACATAATCCTTAAAAAGGTCACGTGATTTGTGTCGTCTGGCACCGCAGTTATTTCTCTCCTCTGTCCAGTTCAGATACACATCGTTAACGTGTTTGCAGAAATTAATAAAAAAAAGTTTAAAGAATTATCTAAATAATAAAAAAAAAGTTTAAAGAATTATCTAAATAATAAAAAAAAAGTTTAAAGAATTATCTAAATAATAAAAAAAAAAGTTTAAAGAATTATCTAAATAATAAAAAAAAAGTTTAAAGAATTATCTAATTTTATTGCCATTATTATAAATAGAGTTTTGTCCCTTTATTCTAATAAAACTAAAAGCGTTCACTGAGATTTCTAATAATTTTCATTTGGGGTCATCCGTAGTAGCTGTCATTACTCGTCACTCAACACGTAGATCAAATATTGGATAAAAACACCAGTACCAATCGTTAATAATTGGTTGTATACTACTTTTTTATGCTAGAAGTAAGTAATAATTCTTTTAAATCAGATTAATTTAACATTAAATTTTCTAATTTTACTAAAATAACGTGTCAGAAACTTTGTTAAATATTTTTAAAATCGATAAATTTGTGTTTGTCTACAAATTTCTTAAAATTAGGAAAATGGCGGGATTTTTAAGAATACTTAAAATTCCGAAACTAAATTTGACATTCCAATGTATATAGTTTCTATCTGAAATACACCAGAATTGTTTACTTAATGGAAATAATAAATTTAATGATTAAACTTTCAATTAAAGCTAAAATAAAATCTTAAAGCATGTTTTTTCATTTTTTAAAATTTATTTTAAAGTTAGGTATCGAAAATTTTGCCGAAAAAAAGTGGAGGTAATATATATATATATATATATATATATATATATATATATATATTACTTATTATAAAACGCATATTGTGTGTGTGTGTGTGTGTGTGTGTGTGTGTGTGTGTGTGTGTGTGTGTGTGTGTGTAACGCTTATATATTGGATCGGACTTCCTACAATTTTTCAACCGATTTCAACAAAACTTCACAGGACTACATAAAATTACCTTGTGGTGGTTCTAACAGCGCCAAAAATGGGAAAAACACAATTGTTTTTGCACAAAATCAATTTGAAAACACGTTTAAGAGATATCGTGAGAATGAAAGGGGGGCAACTCACATCGGGTTAAAAACCCAGGTTGTTTGTGTGTGTTCCTTTATATATGGGATCGGATTTCCTACATTTTTCAGCCGATAAAACAAAAATTCACTTTTTTTTTTTTGGCAGGTAGTGTTTATTATTCTCTTGCACACTGTTTTCTTTATTTTTAATATTCAAAATGCTTTAAAAATTTCATTTACAAGACAATTGTTTATAATAAAATTCTATTCAATCGGGAGACTCATAACGATTGAAAACAATGTTTTTGTTTGAGTTTGGGTTTGACCAATTCGTAAAAAATGAAAAAAACTAATTAAGACATGCGTGTCCGTCAACCTTAAACAATAATCTTTGTCAATTTTATTTTTCAGTCTTTATGATGGTGGATACTTGATCTATCTCTTACTGTTATATCCCCGGGCAACGCCGGGCTCTACTGCTAGTATATATATATATATATATATATATATATATATATATATATTACGCGTCTAATTGGAAATCATTTCGGAACATTTAAACAGAAATGAATAATTTTATATTTTTCGAGTTTGTTTATAATTCGGACTTTGCTAATCAGATGCTTCTCCGTAACTGAATAGTACAGCACGTCAGACCAAATACGGAGAATGCATATTTTCTAGAAAAGTTTTCGAATATTCATGCCGGTAAATGTAATTAATATTGTTTAATTAAAAACAGAGAGTTTACTTAAATAAATTGAATCTAAGTGCTGTTCGATAAAAGTGACTAACCTGATTTTTTTACAAAAAATATTTTTTGTCTATTGTTTTTGGGGTTAAAATAATTTTTAATCTTACTAATATAAAGACCCCTTCCCGACCACCTAGCAAAAAAAGTTTATTCACCCTAAGGTATTCTATTGATAATTATAAATTTGGATATAAATGAGATTCAGGAAAAAACTCTGTGCAAAAAAGTGACTCAGATATCGCATGCTAATGATTAAACTAGTAAATTTAAAGAGCTTTTGACAAAATATTGAAAATTATTTTACAATACACTCAGAAAAATATTCTAGAGAATTCTAGAACAGCTTAAAATCTTAAATCTAGAGTATTCCAAAATATTCCTGAAAGCCTCATACAATATAAAAACAGTTTGAAATAGCCACACAAGTCACTAACCAGATGAACGAGTTCAAACACGTATCAGAACCACTTAAGGCATCTATTATTGCCCTCTCAAAAGCAGGTAAGTCTACGAGAGAAATTGCTATAACCTCGAAATCAACTGTCTCTCGAGTGATTAGGATACATAATGATGCCACTCCTGCTCCAAGGAAGGAAACAAGGGGACGAAAGAAAAAGATTGATAATAGAACTGGCAGGGTAATCAAGAGAGTGGTTGCGAAGAATAGAACGATAACTAGTCAAGAAATTGCAACCAGTGTGAGCGAAGAGCAAGGTGTTAGTCTTGCCTCATCAACAGTCCGTTTGTTGGCTGTTAGAACAAGGCTACAAATCTTGTACACGAAGGTTTAATCCGCTAATAAGCAAAGCCAACAAAGCCAAGAGACTTGAATGGGCTCACTATTACAAAAATTTCACCGTAGAAGACTGGAAGAATATTCCGATGAAACGAAAGTTGAGCTAAATTCAAAGATAACCGTTACTAATCATTTCTACCAATTTACAATTTCTACCAATTTACAACAACTATTAGCTAACTATCATTGTCTCCAATCCCTTGAAACATTACTATCACATCATATCATATAGACCCGTTATTAAATTGAACTACCCTCTCACCCAGCACATTGAATATTAAACTAAACATCACCATATAAATTATCCAATAAGGATTACAAATTTCTACCTGTTATATATATACACAGTCACCAAAAAACAAACAAATAACCAGCTTTAAATATAACATATAAACCCCATTTTTTTTTTCAAAAATTTAAAAATAAATATAAATAATAATAATTTTACCTATCATAATTTTACACAAACCCCACCACACGTATATACATACATGCGAGAAATATATTTTCAGCGCGAAAACACTTAATATGACATGTATACAGTAACGAGACATTTCCGCCACACTTCGAATGTATAAATTTCAACATTTCAACATACAAATGCGTATGTATAGATATAACACCACCCGTATACATACATGTGTCATAGCCGAAACTGCCCACATATGTTTATATATGTATGAGTCCCGACGGACGACCAAGTATGTATATGTGTCTGCATACATCGATGTTTGCGTTAGTACGATGAATGACAAAACGACGAAATTTCCCCCACCACTTCCACAATAACACCAATACACGCAATCTACATAAACCCAATTTTTTTAAAAACATTAATCAGTTTGTCTGACGATCGCTAAAGCGTGAAACCCAGGGTCACAAACTCACATCTATCCAACTAAATATGTTAGCTTTATCTCTGATATTGAGCGCTTTCTAATAAGTACCGCGCATATAATATATAAATAATTATACATACTTATATCTATTTATATTTATATACACTTTTCACACACACACATATATATATATATATATATATATATTAGCCTTTCTCGGTAGCACCACTCAGAGTTTCATGCACAACGCACTCTTTACACCGTTGAGGAAATGTCAATTTTAATAAAAAATATCTGTTTAACGCAATGTTATCGCAGTCCATATATTATACGAAGATTACAGTTTTTTATTTTAAAATATATATTACATTTAAAACAAACTGCTTATATATATATATATATATATATATATATATATATATATATATATATATATATATATATATATATATATAATATTTAAAGTTGTGAATAGTATTTTTATATTAATCATAATGGGAGATTACTACTGTTTCCTATTAAAAAAATTCACAAGTTCATAACTTACATTAAAAATTAATCTGGATCAATATATTTCAGCAGATATTTATTTTCAAGCCTACAAGTAACATTCAATTCATTTTCTCTTGTTTAATGATCTAGAGTTATTTAAGTTTTTTTAAGATAACTAATTTTTCAACAAGGCATAAATTACATCTATCACTTATTCTATTATACGATTAGGTTTTTGCGAAAATATCCCACGTAAGAATGTGCGTATTATCGTCATTATTTAATTGTCACAAATGACTGGAGAGAGACCAGTGCCCTTCATGTTTATCACATTGCGTAAGGTCATTCGATGATAACAGAAACGAAATTTCAAATGATTTTCAGTGAAAGCAAAATAAAATTTAACATCGTCACCGGAACAGTTTTATTATATTACATTGAACACTGTTTTATTAACACTAGCACTATATATATATATATATATATATATATATATATATATATATATATATATATATATATATATATTATATAATTATGAATCACACAAGCTATCATGTTTTAAGTTCTCGTCTATTTAATTTCCTAACTTATTTTACGTGCGCACATCAGGAAGTGTGACAAGGGTAGTGGTGAGGCAAGACTTGGAAAGTACGGTGGAGTGGGGAATAAAAAAAATACGTAATTTCATCCGGGTTCGTAAAAACCCAAAATATACCTTTTAGCGTGTCTAAAAGGCGTCCGACATGAACTCAGACCTTTTATTTAATAGCTTTCCTTGGTCTGGATGCGTTACTATTGTTACTTTTTTCTTCTTGGTACAGCCTACAGAAATCACTAGCAAGTGAAGGAAGGAAATGGCCAGACCAAGATATATGTGGAGTGTACTGAAGGTACCTTCAAAAAGTGATAGTTCAATGATAAGTCATCGTTCAGAATAGAAAGCAATAGAAATTGTACCAGACTACCTAGCCATGTGGGAATTAAAGGAAGAAAATAACAAAAAAAAGTCCTAATATAAGCTGCGGAGAGCCAAGCCTTGAGGCAATGGTAGTGATGTCGGTAGGTTGTGACCAGGATTGTATATATATATATATATATATATATATATATATATATATATATATATATATATATATATATATATATATATGTAGAAAAATATACAGAAAAAACAAACAAAAATCTTAATATGCAATTATTTCTATTAATGTAATATAATGTCAACGTCGGACGTTTCGGTCTATTTTATTGTATTTATTTCAGACCATCATCAGGACATATTCATATTTTATGAATATGTCCTGATGAGGGTCTAAAATAGACCGAAACGTCCGACGTTGACTTTATATTAACATTAATACAGCATAATTGCATATTAAGATTTTTGTTTGTTTTTTCTGTATATTTTTCTTTCATACTGTCGGATCTATATCCATATATTTATATTTATATATATATATATATATATATATATATATATATATATATATATAGAAACATAATCATTCTAAGAGCTCATAGATTATATTTTAACTCAATAAAAATAACTAAAAATACAAAAATTTGCAGACAGTTGTTGTTACCATGGCAACTATTCCGATTAGTTTTCTTCCTTGGCGCCGGAACTGCATGAATTTAAGGGTGCAATAATACTGCCAAATAAGTCTTACAGTTTTACTGTTGAAAAAGATATATGCAACCACGTGATATATACTATACCGACAGATGAATGTTCCGAACGAATACAAAAAGTTTCGTCTACGAGAATCTGGAGTCAGGGTGCTGAATATAACATTAATCAGCTGAGTCACAAATTTATATTTTAATTAATCTGTATATATATATATATATATATATATATATATATATATATATATATATATATATATGTATGTATTCTTTTTAGGCATGTATGTCTGAATAAATTACTGACATTATGTCTGCTAATTTTTTAACAAAATCCGTTTATATTCACGAATAACCTTCCGTGTATTGAGGTTTAAGGATGAGAGAAATATGCTGCTTTTATTTTCATTTCTCAAGTAGTTTCGATCTTCTTCCAAGATCATCTTCAGGGGTGCAAGTAGTACAGAACTATATGTTGTTCATTAGTACAAGTATCTATACAAAGTTTTGCGTTATATCAATTACCGTAATTATTTCATTATATAGTTTTGTACTACTTGCAACCCTGAAGATGATCTTGGAAGAAGATGGAAAGTACTTGGGAAATGAAAATAAGAGAAATTTAAACACATATAGCACATTTCTCTCATCTTCTAACATCAAAACGCCGAAGGTTTTTCGTGAATATGAACGTATTTTTTAAAAATTAACAGACATAACGTCTGTAATTTATTCAATCAGACATGCCGAAAAGAAAATTTGCTGCCTAAATGCACAGATTTTAACACACACACACACATATATATTCTTATTCACAGACAAACTGTTTCGCAGCTCATCAGTGTGGTTAGACATCCGATTGCCTCAAGCCGGGATCGAAAACCGACTGATTTGATATCAGTCAGATACTCTAGCCATAAGCCTTTGGCGGACGGTACGTACAAAGGTGAATTAAGACGTATTTATTTTTATATAAACACAACAGTGACTGGAGAAATCGATTCGTCTTAACGAAGAGTCTTGCATCAATAACAGTAATAGTCACGGTTTACAAATTCTTCCCGAGAGCTCGTGCGAAATAATTTTTTTTGGGGGGGCATATATATATATGTCTCCCCAGATCGTTTTCTTTTATTATGTTGGGAAAGATAGTGAAGTGGTCCACGTTGCCTTCTCCGACGTTTTGAATTCAGTGCTGTTTTTCTCCAATCAGAGCTAGAGAGCCTAATTCCACTTTACTATTTAATACTTGCTGGAGTAAGGCTGTAGAAATGGATTTGTGCCTTTTCCATAAGTATTAGTGTGAAAGTGGCAAACTAGTCTAATTATAATTTCTACGCCGATAACTTCTTCACGTTAACGCTATTAAAATCCCTATGAAAAATTGAGCCATAGTTAGATCATGTTAAGTAATTGTTATATTCCGTGCTAATAGGAATATATACTTGAAAAACTAGGGGGATAAAATAAGTAAAGGTTTATTATAAAAACCAGTACAATAAGAATAAAGGTAACAGTTATGCACAAGGTCATCACAAGTCAATTCAGTAGTGAGTGTTACTATTGGAAGGTCAGTAGTTTTCGCGTAAGTCTGAGTCATACTCAACAGTTCCCAACTAGACTCTGTAGTCCGTTGACTTACAGATACTTATAGGTAGTTACTACCTATAGTGTAGTCACTCATGGGAGTGACAGGTTATTGCATTACATCAGTTATTTTTGTGATGTCAACGAACACTCGTTGACACTTTTGTAATGTCAACGAACACTCATTGCCACTATTGTGATGTCAACGAATACTCGTTGTCACTTTTGTAATGCTCGTTGTAGTAGAGACTTTGTAATCGCAGATGCAACTATAGTAAAACCGTTGAACAATACTGGTGTCAGACGCTTTCGAATAACACTCGCACTAATAGTACTTGGTCGATAATAATCGTTCGAAAAGAATCACTGAATAGTGATCCGTAAAGTGATCAGTATTGAGATATAGTGTAGAAATAGTAAATAGTATATAGATTAGCGATCTGTATAGTAATAGAGGATAGAAATGTTGATCAATTAGACGTCACGCTAATTCCCATATATATTTCTTTTACTATCACGTGATATACTTATTAAATAATGGGATGGACTGTGTTTGGTCTCTGGCGATTTATGTTCAAACTACAGTGTCGGCAGCGACACTTTACTCCTATACAACAGTTATGCTACTGTAGTTTCTGTAACAAGTACAGGGTGCGATGGGTAAATTGTCGGCATGTTATATTTTTTATTTCGCGCATGCGCGTTGTTTTTAATTTTGTCGACTGCAGAGTATAGCAGGGTCAGTTGGGCATTGTCTGTGAGAAAAAGAGCACCATGACGCAATTCACTCCGCCAGAAATTTGGAAACGGCATGCTGTACTACTTGGCATTCCCACCTCAAGCTCGAATACGAATATTTCAGATTGCGTGGGTGTCAATCCGAGGACAGTGGTGAGGATTTGGAAAGAGTTGTCTAATGGTGATTCCGTGTTTTGAATGATCACGAGTGATGGCGACGTTATGCATTTTTTTATATTCCCACATGGCCTGAGACTCAACACAGTGGCCTACATAAAGTGACTTGATGAGGTAGTACTGTCCCCAGTCAAGAGGGTGGCTACTGAAAGACCCTATGTCTGTTAACAGGACTCTACATCATGCCACACAAGCAGGATAACCCAGTCATATCTGTCAGACAATTTCTACGACCACATTACCTCTTACATCTGAACATTTAACTCCCCACACTGCACCTCCCTTGATTATTATGTGGGTGGTGCAATTGAACGAGAGATAAACAAAACTCGTTGTAACAGCAAAGATTACCTGAAAGCAAGGATTTTGGTAGCATTCACCAACTTAAACAAGGAGGCCGTCCAGAAGTGATGCAGAAGATCCTGAAGTGATTTCGAGACCATGTCCGAAACAATTTTATTAAATAAATTTATTCTTTAGTATTTCAAGATATTTTTGTGTAATTTTGGCAATTATATCTGTTAAAATAAGATATCAGTGTTATTTTCATTTTTGTGTAATTTAAACGACAATTCATCCATTGCATCTTGTAGATTTAAGCATAAAGTTAAATTTACTAAATTTAAGCATAAGTCTAATGGTGATTATAAAGGTAGTGCAGCTCAGAAAACTCACTCTTTTCTGATAAGAAAAGAACTCCCAATTTTTTTGTTGGTGATGGCTTCAGACTCAACACAGAGGCCTACATCAAGTGCCTTGAGCAGGTAGTGCTGCTATGGGTCAAGATAGTAGCTGCTGGAAGACACTATGTTTTTCATCAGGACTCTGCACCATGCCACACAAGCAGGAGAACCCAATCATGACTGTCAGACAATTTCTGCAACCACCTTACACCTTATATCTGGTCACCTATCTCCCCAGACCACACCCCCCTTGTGTGGAACAAAGTTGAGTGAGAGACCAACAACTTGTAACACCAAAGATGAACTGAAGGCAAGGATCATGGCAGCATTCACCAACATAAACAAGGAGATCATCCTAAAGAGTTTCAGGAAATTCCGATCGTCTGGAGGATGTGGTTGAAGTTAATGGAGATTTTATTGAATAGATTTAATCTTTAGTATTTCAAGATATTTTTGTGTAATTCTGGTGAATATATCTATTAGAATATCTGTATTATTTTCACTTTTGCGTAATTTAGATGACATGTTTTATACTTTTTATTTTTCTACACGGGTGGATGACCTCGTCCAACTGGTTTTGAATTCAGATTTGTACCTCGCTGAAACTGGTTGCCAGGCAAGGCTACAGGGTCCAGTCTGTGCTGTAATTTAACCTAGAGCTGGGCGAAGAAGAGATGGCTTCATATCTTTACCTAGGGTAATTCAAGCACAGAAAAACGCAACGAACGAGCCCGGAATTCGAACTCGGCACACCGCAACACAACACAACACAACACGCAAATCCGCATCCATGAGTAAGACATTTATTCTAAAGTCTGTTGTTTCTGTAGGGTGTCAGATCATCATAAAGCGTTTAAATATTAAGGGCAAGTAATAGAATTATTTAAGCTTAGTGAATAAACAAGGTATAATAAAAAAATGTAGTGTAGGGCTGGTGCTATAAAAAGAAAACTACAACATATATCAATTCTGCATTTAATTTCATTCGAAGTAGTTCTCTTCTGAAGCCACACATATTAATCAGCGTCGTTTCCATTGATGGACGCGTTCATGGAACTCCTATTAGGGGATAGCGAGTAGTTACCTCGTGGCATTCTCTTGGATTTTCTCAACCGTCTTGAAATCAAGAGGGATTTAATTTTTAAAGAGGAAAACGTCGCAAGAGGCGAGAACTGATGGATATGGTGATAGTCGGACCTGAGAAATACTATGCTTGGCCAAAATTGCTGTACAAGCTATGGTCACTGCTGGAAATTACGTGGTGTGATGAGATAACCACACACTACACACTTTCCTTCCAAGCACTTCTTTTATCAACAGAAGTGAGCGTGTATATCTTCGACAGAGGTTAATGTAAATCTGTGCCAAGCGGCTTCATTCTGCATATTTTAGTTCCGTTACAATCGCAAAGTTACTTTTTTGATCGGACCTCGTATAGATGGTAGCATGGTAGTGTAATGGATAGCGGCTCGGATTGAGGAATCCGAGAGCAGATTTCGAATTCGATTCGAATCCATTACATTCACTTACGTTCTAATAAATACCCTTGGGAAAGGTATGAATCCTTTTCTTCTCCCCCCAACTATGTGTAAATAGCAAGACAGACCTGGTTCTATAGTCTTTAACTGCAGAAACAAATGGCAATCTACTGCGGGAAAAAAATCTAATCAGTCAATAATCGAAAGATACCTGATCGTCTAAGCGTGTATCACGCATGACACATAACTGAGAGATATATGGTGGTCTTGGTTTATAATTAAGTAAATGTCACTGATTACTCTTTTTTCGGCAGTTTGCTCATAAGTACTTCTCCGACACTTGATAACAATTCGATCTTCAAATTAATCACACACTGAGATTAACTTAGTACAGAGCAAGCTATTTACAAAGTTCAGCGCCTAGTAAGAATCGATCTCGCAGTCTGAGATCAGTTTTTTTTTCTACTTTCTTTTCTAAAAGGAGATATCCTCAATTTAATCTCACACCTCTTACTGTTGTACACGTTCTCTTACCCACCCACACAAAACATTTCGTCTGGAAATCAAATCCCATTGAGAGAAACCAATTGAAATACATATAAATACGCATCAGGTTAATTTTATCTGTCTCTTCTTTCAAAAGCCCCAATTCTCCGATGTCAGAGCTTGTGTTCATTGTCGTCGACGCTAATATTCAAATATATTGAATGATAAACGTGTAATGTATTTTTCGCATCAAATTACCATCTAGAGATATAAATAATAATAATAATAATAATAATAATGATAATAATAATAATAATAATTGAGAAATATGTATATTGTCCAATTATTAACGCATAGATTCCGTTAAATTCTTTATGCAGTTTCGTATTTGCTTACTTTAACGGCAAAAACTTTACGTTGGTCTCAACTACGTGGTATCGTGCATAGACGCATACTGCGATGAAGACAAATACATACACACACACAAGGTTCTATAACAAGACGCCTACGTTTTCTAAGCCATCAAAATGTGTATGGAAATGAAAGGGTTTCTCCTTTTCGCCTTTGACTTTCAAATCCAACATTCTTTCTTTAATCTTTCTACCTTCGAGAAATATCAAGCTCATAAGTAAAGGCAAAAGACTCGCTTGTCACATGCCATATATTTATTTGTCTTGATATTTCGATTCCAGAAGCACATCGACGCCAGTGAACTTATTTGACCTTATCATGGCATCGTTTCGCTGCTGCCGCAAAATTTAAATTTCCTGAAGTAGTTCCAATGCCACATTGAAACTATCTTCCGGCAACTAAGCAGTCACTCCGCGCAGTCTAACAGCAGGCTTACCTTATACGATCGGTTCTTTCATTCTATAGACATGGCATTGACTTGATTCAGTCGTTTGTGCAGTTGATTGAGACTTGATATTTGACTCAGGAAGTCGGATTTGAAAAGTTAGTATTAACTCCTGTGTTTCCGGTGTATTTTTAACTTTCTGGCCATTGGGTAATCTCAACTTTATGTTATATGCAACGTTTATAAAGAGTCATGTTCAACGAGAAACACACACGCCAGCAATGGCATTTGAAACTTGCACACAAACGAGCAAAAAATTGCGATGGTCAAGCATTTTAATCCGTAGATAATTTTAAACTAACTTTAGCCCAAATAATTTTTTTCTGATTGCATTATGGTAGCTGTCGTATCAGCAGGTAATTTGGTCAAAATCCAATCTTTTTGTGGTGAAACGGGTGCGGGCGTTATATGAAGGCCGCGCGCTACCCATCTATATGACCACACACTCCGCTCTCGGTCCTACCGATAAGATCCAGAAAAATACAGTGCATTACCTTTGGGAACAACTTGGCTGAAGGAGTTACCTGAAAGTGGCCAGTGTCACTGTCAATCACAATCGGGACTCCGCTTCGAGTTTTCTTTCTGGATATAATTCCATAGAAGACTTTTCCCTGTTTCATTAAGAACGCAAGAGAGCGAGGGTTTAAACTGGCTTCCTTCCTGGCGTGTCGTACTCCATCTACTCGAAGAAGCTGGTTATGAGGCGCCAGTTGTGAGCATTCGCTCATTCACCAGCTTAGAGTTTAACTTAGTTGTCAGAGACTATTTCATACACGTATCACGTATGCATTTTACGTACATAATAATATAGGGTGTTTCATTAAGACGGATTATATATATATATATATATATATATATATATATATATATATATATATATATACGGGTGTTTCATTAAGACGGATCAGAGTCTGGAGTAAGTAAATCAGTGTCGTTGGTGAAAATTTATTTTCTATTGGATCATGTTATTTAAGTTATGGTAATTATGCGTGAAAAATAATATCACCCAAATGTCCGCCAAATCTGAAAAAAAAAAAAATCATTAGACGCTTAAACTTAATTCACTTTTAAAATCGGCCCAAGTTATGTTATCAAAAATTATCGAACGTTATAAAGGCAAGTTATTAAAAATGTTTGAACATAATAAAAATAGTTTATGATGTTTTGAGCTTAAAGTATCTTTTTGAAAGATGCAACAGGGCTGTGATATCAAGTTCTTGATGTTGATAATATTCAAATCAAGATATAAACTGATAGTGTTCAATATTATAGGAATCAGGAAATTTTGACTCATTCACTGCATTCAACAGATATACAATATTCTATTTGGTAAGTCAATATTTTCAAAATAAAATTAGTAAGACGAAAATGATGTTCTTCAAATTTTTCAGGATATAAATATATTTATAAAAGAAAAACAATGAGTGAGTTTCAATTTATAATATCTTTACCAGTAATGGTAATATTTTTAACTTTGACCGAACGGCGTATAACCCATGGTTGAAATTTATAGGATCTTTTTCATAAAATTTAAAATAGGTTTCTCAAGACCACTAGCTGTTATTGTTCTTTCTAATATTGATTCATAATATTTTGCTTGAAGTCGTGTTGATATGTTACCCTCTTGATTATATAATTATTTTCACTTCGAGTTACAAGTGCTATCGATTTTAGTTGTTGACGTTATTGAAAGTCCTTGTTTTTTTTATTAAAAAAACATAACGGAGATAAAATGTACTCGGTGGCCGGGGTAATTAGCATGCAACATGGATTTTTATGTTTAAATATACTAAAAAATATAAGACGAAGAAACATGAATTTGATTAATGCAAACACCTATCATCATCATTATCATCATGATGATCATAACCCTGTGTGGTCGTAGCACATCTATTGACCTGATTATCTCCCTTTACATATCTCAGTTGAAACTTACGGAGGTATTAATTCATGATTCGAGAAAGTAAACCTGGCGGAGCCCATCTTTCTCCGGTTTTTAATCTTCTATATAACTGAATAAATTATTATTTCATCATTATACATGTTGATATGTTTCCTTGACGTTGAATAATATTTCACCAATAGTCTGTTAATGTTATTATCTTATCATCACGTGTAGAGTTTTTATTATTTCAAGGAGATCTTATTTGTTTCCATATTGTTTTCTCTTCTCATATAGACATTTTTATTGCGACACAGTAGCAACATGGCCCGGCGTTGCCCGTGCTTGATTAAAAAATCGTACGACTCATACAGCAATCACTATCACTTGACTTAAAATATTTTTGCCCTTCCTTGCCTTTAAAGGAGTGCCCTTTGCCGTGCCGATGTTGCTACATACCTTACTTCTTGCCTATCTCACACTGCGAATTTTTTCCAAGCTCTATACTAAACATTAAATCTGTTACGAAAAAAGAACTAAACAAACTGAACACAAAACGATCAGCTTTAAAAAAAGGACTCGTAACTAGAAAAACCGAATGAAAAAAGAATGTTAACAACAAATACTTTTTCATACCCAACCCAGTTCTGTGGAATCAGAATCAACGTTGAGTTTAAGCAAGCGAATGAGCCAATTGGAGTAAAGTGCCATGCAGATTTAATTTTTTCCCACTAGTGACGAATGCAGCTATCGATTTTTTTGCATGCTAGCATGCTAGTTAACATCCGTGTCAGTCAGCTGTTGGCTCTCACGCTGGCCAATAGAATCTTCCTGCCTATTCATGGCAGCCAGCTATAGGCTCTCACTCTGGCCAGTAGAAAATGGCCGCAAACTACACGAAAGCTGCCGTAGAAGCATGAAAAAATCGATTATTTTCACTATTGATGGGAGTTGGGAAATGCAACGTCGGTCTTGGCCTTAGCGCTAACTTGGAGCATGTGCATGTAAATTTTGGTGCAAATCTGTAAAAGTGCGGCCGTGCATTCGTTACACACACACACACACACACACACACACACACACACACACACACACATCCTGCCTTTTATAGATAGAGATATTTGTCAACTTATTATCAGTTTCATCCTTTCATATTCACGGGCAAGCTTTTTGGTGTCATTATTAAAGGAAGTGAGAAAATCGCCATGTTGATACTTATTATTTTATTGCGAGTACTTTCAACATAGCACAATGCTATCATCAGGGTTTTGTTTATTTCAAGACAAACATTTTGCTGTTCCATCATTTAGAAAGAAAAACAGGAAAAAAGAAAGCGGGAAAAAATCATCTTCCTCTTATGACCTACTCTTTGACAAACAATATGGATTCCGTTTTGCCCGATAACTGTTATTGTACTTGAGGAAACTATTTTCATGAAAATTAGTTTTAATAAAAATATTTTATACACTACAACCGACAGTAGCACTGGTTGTTCGGTAAATGAATGACAATTGTTTCCTTATAAGGAAACGGCTAATATTAGCATTACGTCACCGAAAACTTGCTACAGATCGTCTTCGAACAAAGACAACGTTGAAGTTTTGCAAATTGACAACGTGTTTAACTTTTATTGGCGTAAAAGCACTTGAACTCCAGGTTCAACGTAAATTGCCTTTAAATGTTATTTTTTGTCTAAATGCCGCTTCGATTTTGATCGTTATGCAACATCAGCACCTATTCCCTAGTTGTGCAGTTCATACGGCTCTGAAATGAGAGCGGGAAAATTTGTTCCTCGTCTTATTCTTCGTCTGTAATACAAAACTGAAAAATATGTGGTTTACTACGATTCGGGCTATGGAACTGGAATATGTGTCGATCAGCATGCAATGTTTTAGGGTACCACAGAATTGCTCGTTCTCTGCGTTTTCGTCGTTGTGTAAGAGGATAGATTGTCGCTGATGTATACCATTTCATAGAAAAATCGCTGATTTCTCCGCTACTCACTCGGGCTTAATAAAAGTGTGGGTTGTTGTAAATCAGTTACATCCGATATTTAAAAAAAAAAAAAAAAAAATGGTGTATAAAAATTCTCATTTTATAAGTATGGTAGTCCATACATGATGTTATCTTTAAAAGGTCATGAGTTTTAAGAGTTGTACGAAAAGATTTGGCGTTCTTCAATTCTTTTATTTCTGTGTTTCATAATGTTTACGTCTTAGCAAAGCATTCCTTCAAAATTTTAAAGTTTTACGTTTTTTTAATTACTATTTCACTATATATATATATATATATATATATATATATATATATATATATATATATATATATATATATATATATATACACACACACACACACATATATATATATATAAATATATATATATATATATATATATATATATATATATATATATATATATATATGTATTGTTCAGGGTATTGGATTAAAATTTTAAAAGTGTAAACAATTACGTAATCAATAATAGAAAGTAAAGTACTATAAAAAAATTAATAATTAAAATAAATTTAAGATTCCATAACCATCGTGATAATAATTAATAATAATAATATGAAAAATAAGTAATATATTAAAAAATACAAATTAATAATAAATAAAATACCATAATATTTCATGAATTAGGGTACTTCATTAATATCTCAGTTATTTAATTTATATTAGCCCATACCTGGAGGTGGGGGAGAGGTGGATTGATACCTTCCTCAAAGTTATTTGGGCATTAGTGAATATAATTTTCCAATTCCGAGCCGTGTCCATTACACCACCCGCACATCCAAGCCTGTAGCATCTTATATTCCCAGCGGTCATCCATCTAGGTACTGAGCAGGCTCGATGTTTCTTAACTTTGGTGATCGTACGGAAACCGATGCGATATGACCGTAAGTCGATTTTTGCAATGAATTATTTCATGTCCGCAAATTGGCATAAGCAAAATATTAGACACATTCTGGTAGAGAAAAAGAAAAAACTGCGTTTATTTGTATTTTTCATAAGATTTATTGACTAGTATTTAATTTCGCCTTCGTTCTTGAGTTGTATTTTATTGAAACGTAAAGACTGACAAACTACAGCAGTGAATAAAGAAGGATAAGCACTCGTTGATATTTTAAATAATCTTTCTTTTGCCTCAAGGAGGATTACGTATTAGCCGCAAAGAAGATTACGTATTAGCTGCAAGGAGGATTGCATATTAACCGCAAGGAAGAAGCGGCTTTAACAAGTAAGTTATAAGAAATTAATGGATTAAACTAAACCTAACTTATAAGTCATCAATCCGTTCCAGTTTAACGTAATATTTGTTCACACATAGACGGATAAACGACCAACTTATACATTTATATGGTTTACAGTCACATAAACAAGCTTTGAGATTTATCTAGTAGTGATATTTAGCATGTTAGTAAAGAGTACCAGGTAAGGTAGAATATTAAAAACGAAACTCAGAATAAAGTGTGTAAACGTGGACTGCTATATTCTGAGGTATGTTTGAGACCGTGTTTCTGGTTTGTCGAATGTTTAGCGGTCATTGTAAGCCTTTGCCAGAGGGAATGGTCGAGGGCTGTCTTCTGCAAGAAGTAGAAAATATTTAGAGAAAACATTCCATAAGTATTTTCACGAAATGTATATATCCCAAAAAAAAAAAAAATATATATTTTAATTCGGACTGGAATTTTAGTTTAGATTTAATATAATAATAAAATGCTTTATCTCTCGTTTAATGTACTTCTACAGGAAGATACTGAGAATATCATGGATCGAACATTTGAGCAACGGAGAAGCTTTCAAGAAAATGGAACCAAAGAAGACCCTTGTACTTAACATTAGAAAGAGAGAGTTGATATTTCTAGGGCAATGGGTTTGGAAAATTTGATAAATACACGAAAGATTGACAGCAAGAGAGACACGGGAAATCCACTCATAACCTACTTAGCAAGCTTGAGTAAACAGATGGCCGAATTGGGTCCAGGAGAGACAACAAAATGACAACATTTATTAAGAGTTGCATAGAACAGGAAATTGTGGAGAGTCATGATCACCAACGTCCTGAAAGGACACGGCACATGAAAGAAGAGAAGAAGCAAAGTGGAAATCTCTAATTTTTAAAACATCGATAGTTGCTCCAGCGGGAATGTGTAGCTGTCGGGAGAAAAAGGGTCAGAGATTTCGTAGGCGTCTAAAAAATTCACACTTAAGTGCACGTGTGTGTGTGTGTGTGTGTGTGTGTGTGTGTGTGTGTGTGTGAGAGAGAGAGAGAGAGACAGAGACAGAGACAGAGACAGAGAGACAGAGTGAATGTGTATCTCGTTTGCTATCACTTTGAAAGCATGGATTAAAGTTCTCTTCTGGTGAGTCGCTTATATCTTACGTTTGGAACCTCTTTCACCTGAAAATACACGCTCTTCTCTATCTTTCACCTGTCAGTTTTAATCAGCTGGCCACACAGTGGTACTTCTTCCGTTTGATACATCATATTGGACTGGTGCATAATTATCAGGCGCTTTTGTAGGCGAGTTATTTGTTAATAAAAATTGCTGTCTTCTTTACTTTTTTAATAAAAATATTATTTTATTTTCAGGTTATGAAAATGTGTGTCGATAATCATATTTATTTAAAATGTTATTGCTGAATTATTATGTTTCTTTTTTCATAATAAATATTCTTTAAAAAACACCTGGTAATTATGCACCAACCCAATAACAATGCAGCGTTTTTCGTAAATCAAACAGAAAAAAATATTTAGAGAAATCAAAAATCTCATTCAGTCTATACTGAATTCAATAATTTACGAAAGTGATTAGAATTTAATAAATTCGTTTTTATATTCATAATAAAATATTCTGTTGTTTCTTCAATACTGTTGTAACCTGGAAAAAGGTTACTGGATGAAGAATAACCAAAATGGCGGTTGGAAATGAAATGATAATCTTTATAACATCAATAAAATACTCGCCAGCGCCGTGAAGTAGGTAAACCACTACAAGTGGTGGACTACTTAGCATATTAGCCCCACTTACAATAGTGTCCAACGTATTTATGAGAATTGGGACATACCCATTAGTATTTATAGGTACGGTAAATAACAAATACATAATTAATAATTATAAAATATAAGTTAAAATTTAATTGTTGTACAACAGAACCCTCATTATCATTGTCATTGTGTATGTTTTTCAGGGCGAACTTTTCTTTCTTTTTTTTTTTTTACTTGTAAGTAAATGTTGTCGTTTATTGTTACTCTTTA
>CAHIKZ030003891.1:1390000-1397500 GCA_903632075.3 Acanthosepion pharaonis
AACATACACACAAATTCAGTTATTCTGATATGATTGTCTAGGTAGGAGCGTCGAAGATTTGTTGTTTAAAAGCAGTAATTTGGAATTTGCTGACCAATCGCTTCTCTATAGGTGAGATCAATTGACGATTCCATATAGGACACAGGTTCGATTCCTGTTGGAGAAGGTATATTGTGTACGTAATTTCTCGCATATTCAGGTTGGTAAAGGTAATTAAGACTGTTTATTTAAAAAACAGAGCAGTTGCTTAAATAAACTGTATCTATTAAAAATAACGTATAAACAGAATAACTGAATATATATATATATATATATATATATATATATATATATATATATATATATATATATATATGTGTGTGTGTGTGTGTGTATATATATATATATATATAGAGAGAGAGAGAGAGAGAGAAAAATATAGTGTGTTCGACAGCATGATTTATTCCATTAGGTGCTCGGGTATTACCTACAATCTATAAATCTATAACTCAACTAATTTACATTAATCTGAACGGGTTTAAGTTTAAATCCCCCATCACTTATTAATAATATTGGACAACTACAGTGAAAAAAATATATACTGTGAATCCCAGAAAAACACATTCGGGGCCTGAAGAAACGCCCCATAGTATCAACTGATATTAAACCACAAACAACAAAGGTTCTGGCCATAAATAAACTTCAACCCTAGGCCACCTCACCCGGGATAAGATATCTTACGCCCCTATCAATCGCTAACACAAACCCATTCTTATTAACAAGGCGTCTACCAGAGGAGGACTGACATTTAAAATAAATTTTGAAAAAATGCTTCATGCTAATACCATTTGGAAAGGTATTAATCCTCTTCTTCTCCCTCCAGCTATGGGTAAATAGCAGGACAGGCTGGGTTCTATAGCGTTGGATATGGCAACTGGTTTATTAGAAGGAAAATTCTGAATCCAGAACCAGCGGAGGATCATTTGGGGACCTTTGTGGCACGTATTCGGCACTTCAAAAAGTGTGGTTTAGTTATGTCGAAAACCTTCACCAATATAATCAAATCATATGTGCTGGTGTCTGGCTCTCGGTTCCTAGTAGCTTGACCCTCATACGTCGAATACTACGGGAGAGTCCGCCATATATATATATATATATATATATATATATATATATATATCTGACTCACCCGTCGAACGACGTATGAGGGTCAAGCAGATCAGTTCCTAGGAAACCGACAGCACATGAGATTTGATTATAGTGGTGAAAGTTTTGTACAGGACCATCCACACTTTTTGAAGGGCCGATTACAGAGACCTGGTGCACTAAGTGCCACAAGTTCCCCAAACGACCCTCTGCAGGTTTTGAATTCAGAATTGTCCTTCTCCTAGACCAGTTACCATCCAAGACTATAGAACCCAAGCTTTTCTGTTATTTACCCATAGCTGGAGAGAGAAGAGGATTCACACCTTTCCCAAGGCTATTAGCACGTAAGTGAATGCAAGTGATTCGACTGGAATTCGAACTCGGCTCTCCGATTCCTCAATACAGCCGCTATCCATTACTCCACGGTGCATCTATATCTATCTATCTATCTATCTATCTATCTATCTATCTATCTATCTATATATATATATATATATATATATATATATATATATATATATATATAAAATATAAAGAAAAACAAAAACTTAGATGAAAATAAAAGCGGTAACGGCATATATTGGGCTGTGTTCATTTCTGCTTATCTCAATGACAACAACAGGAGCCCATCAATGAAACGTGTGATTACTTTCACGATTACTCGTCGTATTTTGATTGATAGAAAATTGCTGTAATTTTATATACTATCGCTCTTTACGCGTTGAATGTTGAGCAATTTCTGCAACGATAAAACTGATACTTGAGTTAATTGAAACTTGTGCAGATGCTTGATGAGAAAACCATGGACAGAACATGAGTGCAACGAGTAAGTATTAATCAGGATCAGAAAGTTGACCTTACTGTGGGACACATGATTAAGGTCCATAAAAGTAAAGTTTAAATTTTTCTGACATATAAGGAAGAAATATGGCTCGGAAAATTTAATGCACACGAGACATATTGATGTTTATATAAACATAAGGAAATAGTGAGAAATACAGCTAACCGACATTCATGTACATTATAAAAGGGTATTAGACTGCAAGAGACAGTAAAAGAATAAAAATTATTTCGAGCAATACAGTGTAGGAAGCCGTCACGTTGGCGAAGCATCTAATCTAATGTGTAATATAAAATGAAAAAAATGTTTTGTTCCGAGAAAGAACATGTTCAGACTAATAACAGCTTTATCTATGGAATCAGTAATATGCAGTAAGCGGTGGCGGCGTGCTGAGGAAATACAGCACACATCTCGGTTACAGCTTACATCCGAACATTAAAGACACAAAGAGGATCAGATTTTTAATTCAATCTTTGAGGTTTGCTGTATCTATCTATAACATACACAACATACACAATACACACACACACACACACACGCAAGCAGACACAAACACACACACACACACATATATATATATATATATATATATATATATATATATATATTAGAGTAAAAAAAGGAAGAACAGTAAAATATGTAAAATATGTGTTCTTATTGATATTTTTATTTTTACAAAATAGTGCTCAATGTAAATTTACAGAGCATAAATATTATAAATTAACTGATTTAAAAAAATGGTTTCATAGCTACACAGAAAACAAAATTCAATTATATTAAATTAAAAGCATTCGTTCGGTTTCATCTTCAAGCGCATTTTGGAATAACTTATTTGAAAATTTACTGAGTTTTAAAAGCACGTACATTCATAATTTTTGTTTCCAAGGATGCAGAGAAATCTAATCATTTAGACAGGGGCGGTAGTGTGTTCTTTTTTATTAACTGTTGTTGCATTAATCACGAGTTACGTTCGAAAATGCGTTAAGTCTAAGTAGAGTAGAGGTGCCTTTTTTCAACGAATTATGACATCCGTTCAACGCATGTCGTCTGATTTTTTTATCTACGGCAAAATGTTTTTTAGCATTTTATTCATGGAATTTCTACTTGTATACATACAGATTCTTTCTAAAAGGGTTTTTTGGATTAGAAAGTTGTATGATCTACAATTTTAAAATAATATTTTTACTTTGAATTACTAATAGATTATATTTCTTTTTAAAACAAATAAATATAATATACTTAAATTATTTACGAATTATTATTACGTATAAGTATGTATATTACCAGCGACGCTTTTTTTTCTTTATTTAAAAATATTATTGAAGGAAATTTTTTGACAATGTCGGCAAAGAATAGCTATTTCCTGTCTCTGATTCAATAAATTTTTATTTTTTATTTTTTATAAACCTAGTAATATATAGTTTCTCATGTATGGACAAAGGACATTGGTCATTTAACGACCTACATATTTTAGCTTTTCTTATTAATTTGCATTTTACTGTAGATGTTTTATTGGCTTCTTTTAAGTGGCAGAACTCATGGCTTGTGCAACCTATATAGACAATAGATGAGATACTGCATTAGTATACTAATGATTACGTGAGACATTTATTTTGTACTGGACAGTTATGATGATTTCTACAGTTATATAATTTTTGTTTATCGTCTTCTCTTTTTATTTTTATACTGTTAAAATTTCTTTGGTTTTGGTCTAAGTGTTTATTCAAGAAATTAGCATTATGTTTCTTAATGATTTTCTCTAAGTTTTCAGTACAGCTGTAACTTAAGTTTAGTGTATTTTTATTAAAAATAGTACTATATTTACTATATATTACTATCTTTAGGAAAAGGCTTAACGATTAATGCAAGGAATTTTTGTCCTACTTTATTCTTTACTTTGGTTGTATGGGGGTGCATACCAAATGATTTTTCTGCTTTTGTTTTTCTACGCTTTCCATTTTCATTTTTTATGTAAGTTAACTAACTTTTGTAGCCACTATCTTTAAGAGCTTTATTATAGAAATTAATATGTTCATTGAAAATATTCTCATTTGCTGAAATTGTACTTATTCTTTTTTCGATAGATAAAGGTATATTCTTAATTATAGATGGAGGATGATTAGATTTAGGGTGTATATATAAAGGAAAAGTATTGGGTTTTTCATAAAGTATATATACATTTTTCATTAAATCTAATGTTATATCAAGGAAGTTAACTTTTTTCATTTTAGGGCTTGCCGTAATTTTTAAGTTCAGGCATTTAAATTATTTATATAATATCTCTCCAATTTTATCAATTTTAAAGTTAGTAGAGTTCTTTATAATCATAAGTCCATTATCTCTGTATAAACCAATGTCAGTTATATTAATTTCACGGTATGCTGTAAGATTATATTGGATACTTACCAGGAAGAACATATCTTGAAGATATCGGCTTGTGGAAGCTAAGCCAGTGTGCCTGAAAACAATATCTTGGGTGTGAAATTGGATAGACGGAACCATTGATGGTTGTCATAGCAAGAATTCACAAGTCATCGGGACTGAGGGTTTGAACGTACCGGCCTTGTTCAGATAATGCCTTCTCCAAGAAACTGAAACTAAGATCCGCTCATCATAGTTGTAGTATAAACCACAGGTTCGCTGTGCGTTTAGAACAAACAGACTCGCATGTGTCTGCAACAGGGATGGCTAGCCACCGTAGTAAACAGGCATACTCGGATATAAGGGGATAGCCACCTAATAGACAGGTATACTTGGATATAAGCAGATAGACATCCTAGTAGACAGGGGCATTCGGTTACAACCAGATAGACACCCTATTAGAGAGGACACACTCGGATACAAGCGACTAGCCACCGTAGTAGACAGGCATACACGGATACAAGCGGATAGACACCCTAGTAAACAGGCACACTCGGATACAAGCGGATAGACACCCTAGTAGGCAGGCATACTCGGATACAAGCGGATAGCCACCTAGTACACAGGCATACGCAGATATAAGCGGATAGACACGCTAGTAGACAGGCACACTTGGATACGAGCGACTAGCCACCCTAGTCGACAGGCATACTTGGACACAAGCGGATAGACACCCTAGTAGACAGGCATACTCGGATACAGGCGGATAGCAACCTAGTAGAAGGGCATACACGGATATAGACAGATAGATACCCTAGTAAACAGGGGCACTCGAATACGAGCGACTAACCACCCTAGTAGACAGTCATACTCGGATGTAACCGGATAGACACCCTAGTAAAGAGGCACACATGGATACGAACGATTACCCACCCTAGTAGACATGCATACTCGGATACAAGCGGATAGCAAACTAGCAGAGAGGCATACTTGGATGTAAACGGATACACACAGGCACACTCGGTTACAAGCGGATAGATACCCTAGTAGACAGGCACAATCGGATGTAACCGGATGTAACCCTAGAAAAGAGGCACACGCCGATACGAACGATTAGCCACCCTAGTAGAGAGGCATACTCGGATACAAGCGACTCGCCACCCTGGTGGACAGGCATATTAGGAAATAAGCGGATAGACACACTAGTGGACAGGCATACTCGGATGTAAGCGACTAGCCACCCATTAGACAGGCATACTCGGACAACGGATAGACACCCTATAGAGAGGCATACTCAGATATATGAGGATAGACACTCTAATAGACAGGCACACTCGGATACAAGCAGATAGCCATCTAGTAGACTGGCATACTAGGATACAAGCGGATAGACACCCAAGTAGACAGGCACATTTGGATACGAATGACTAGCCACCCTAGTAGACAGGCATACAGGGATACAAGCGGAGAGCTACCCTAGTAGAATGGCACACTAGGATACGAGCGATTAGCCACACTAGTGGACAGGCATACTCGGATAAAAGTGGATAGACACCCTAGTAGACAGGCATACTCAGATATAAGCGGATAGACACACTAGTAGACAGGCACACTCGGATACGAGCGATTAGCCACACTAGTAGACAGGCATACTCGGATATAAGCGGATAGACACCCTAGTAGACAGGCATACTCGGATATAAGCGGATAGACACACTAGTAGACAGGCACACTCGGATACGAGCGATTAGCCAACCTAGTAGACAGGCATACTCGGATACAAGTGACTAGCCACCTTAGTAGACAGGCATACACGGAAACAAGCAGATGGCCACCTAGTAGACAGGCATACTCGGATATAAACGGATAGACATCCTAGTTGACAGGCATACTCGGATATAAGTGGATAGACACCCTAGTAGAAAGGCATAGTCGGATATAAGCGACTAGCCACGCATTAGACAGGCATAATCTGACACAAGCGGATAGACACTCTAGTAGACAGGCACACTCGGATACGAGTGACTAGCCACCCTAGTAGACAAGCATACTCGGATATAAGAGGATAGCCATCAAGTAGACTGGCACATTAGGATACAAGCGAATAGCGACCCTACTAGACAGGCAAACTCGGATACAAGTGGATAGACTCCCTTGTAGACAGGCATACTCGCATATAAGCGGATAGACACCCTAGTAGACAGGCCAACATGAATACAAGAGTTTAGCCACCCTAGCAGACAGGCATACACGGATACAAGTGACTAGCCACTTAAGTAGATAGGCCTACTCGGATACAAGCGGATAGACAACCATTAGACTTGCATACTCGTATATAAGAGGATAGACACCTTAATAGACAGACATACTCGGATACAAGCGGATAGACACCTAGTAGACAGGCATACTCCGATACAAACGGATAGCCACCTAGAAGACAGTCATACTCGGATATAAGCGGATAGCCACCCTAGTAGACAGGCACACTCGGATACGACCGACTAGCCACCCTAGTCGACAGGCATACTCGGATACAAGCGGATAGACACCCTAGTAGACAGGCATACTCGGATACAAGTGGATAGCCACCAGGTAAAAGGGCATACTCAGATATAAACGGATAGACACCCTTGTAGACAGGCACACTCGGATACGGGCGACTAGCAACTCTAGTCGACAGGCATACTCGGATACAAGCGGATAAACACCCTAGTAGACAGGCATACTCGGATACAATCGGATAGCCACCTAGTAGAAGGGCATACTCCGATATAAGCGGATACACACCCTAGTAGACAGGCACACTCGGATACGAGCAGTTAGCCACACTAGTAGACAGGCATACTCGGATACAAGCGGATAGGCACCCTAGTAGAGAGGCATAATCGGATACAAGCGGATAGACAACATAGTAGACAGGCATACTCGGATATAAGCGACTAGCCACCCATTAGACAGGCATACTCGGACAGCGGATAGACACCCTATAGAGAGGCATACTCAGATATATGAGAATAGACACTCTAATAGACAGGCACACTCGGATACGAGCGATTAGCCACCCTAGTAGACAGGCATACTCGGATATAAGCGGATAGACACCCAAGTAGACAGGCACATTCGGATACGACTGACTAGCCACCCTAGTAGACAGGCATACAGGGATACAAGCG
>CAHIKZ030003891.1:1405000-1437500 GCA_903632075.3 Acanthosepion pharaonis
TTCAACATAATGAATTACGTCATTTTTTAATTAGGGTGGCATTTGTAAAATCAAATTCATTGCCAGTCTTGAGTGTGTTTAAATAGCTATCCCAGCGTAGATCACTCTTGTTTTCACAAAACACACACACACATATATATATATATATATATATATATATATATATATATATATATATATATATATATATAGTTTTAAGGTGTGCTATATTTATGTGATAAAGTGTTCAATATCAGAGATAGAGTGTATGTAAATATAAATATAAAAGTGATCATTGAAGTCAACATTCAGAGGCGACAGGCTCTCTCATGCTCAGGCCTGACGATTGCGCCTAGCATGAAAGAACCTGTCGCCTCTGAGTGTTGACTTCAATGATCACTTTTATATTTATATTTACATACGCTTATATATATATATAAACTTTTTTAGTTGTGAGTGGAATTATCATCTTTGATAATTGCACACATGTGGAAGAGTAATTTTTTTAAACAAATAAAAAAGACAATCTAAAGATGAAAGAATCGTAAGTAAACTTCAACGAAAAGTAAAAACAATTATCTGTACGCATATCTGTACGGCGAATCTATGAAAACGAGATTTTCGCTTGGCTTACGTCTATAGAATTCGACTTGCTTAATAAGTTTCAGCGTTAATTAATCTCCCCGCGACCAAGTAGACGACGCCACGAAAGAGAGTAGGTGGGGGAGGTTTGTCTTGATAGATAGGAAAATAATGACACAGATGTGGCAGAGATGTTGCAATGGATGGCAACAGACGATTAAATTAGACGAATAAAATTGATTAAAAGTACATGTCGCATGACAGCAAATAACGAGTAATAAAAATTAACGTAATTCCTCGTGCAGGTCAATCTCTCGTCTACAGCTTGTACGTGTGTACACCCACACAAGCTCTCACACCCACGCATCTCTCTCTCTCTCTCCCGACATTATATATATATATATATATATATATATATATATATATATATATATATATATATATATATATATATATATATATATGTATATTGTATCAAATATACTTTTACAAAATTTGGGGTTGGATTTCTGAGACCAAAACAAGGTATATGTCCAAAGGTCATCATTAGGAGTTGCTCTATTGCGGTACAACGATGGCATTTTGGACATATGTATATATCTCCCCACCATTTTGTAAAGTATTTTTGATAGAACCTCTATATATATGTATGATAAAATTATACTTTTGAGGTATGCTATGCCTATGAGTGCGTATGCAAATGTAAAATGGACACTGGGGTGAACACTAATCCGCTCTGTCAAAATATATATATATATATATATATATATATATATTAAAGACATTTTTATGTTTAACGTTCTTTTTTATATAACAAGCATTTAAGTAAATGCACTGTTTATAATAAACAGTATTAAATAACATTTACCGGCCTGAATGTCCGAGAAATTTTCATAAAAGATATTCGTCCTTTGACAGGATTCGAACCTGCATCCTATACGGAACCGTCATTTACGCTGACGTGCCTAACCTCTCGGCCACAAAGGAGCGTTCGGTAGGCCAGGTCGAATTTACTGCTTACTTGCCTACCGATACTTGTATCTATAAAAAAGAACGTTAAACATAAAAATGTCTTTAATAAATAAATTGTCGGACTTTGTCCATTTCTTAATACATATATATATATATATATATATATATATATATATATATATATATATATATATATATATATATATATATATAAACATATATATATATATATAAACATATATATATATGTATGTATGTGTGTGTGTATGTGTGTGTATGCATGTTTCATTGAATAATATAGACAAGATTTGTCTATTTATTTTAAGTAAGTTCCTTTCATATTGTCTGATAAGCTTAATCACATTATCGTTGAAAGACGAAAGGAAAACACCATATTGATACATGTTTAAATCCAATCTAAGCTTTCGGCTGACATAAGCCATTATCAAAGATGACAATTTCAATAAATCAAACAACACACGGACGAAACAATAATGATAATCCGCCCTTGCTGCATGAAAAATTTCCAAGTAACGACAAACTTATATATACGAGACGAGGAAGCGAAAATCGCTCCGCAGCTCGTGAAGTCCCACATGACCACGCGAGAGTGAAAAACGAGAAGTATTAAGTATGGGAAGCCATTCGTATAAACCAATGGCTTCTGCTATAAATTATAGGCATTTAATGATATTTGTGAAGATTTCATAGTTTATTTTGTTCAGGTTAGCTTTCAATTGTTTTATGTATAAAGCTTGAAGAATTTTTAATTTTTGTTTTTTGTTTTCATGTTTAAGTATACTTGATTATACATATATATATAGACTGTTTCGCTGTATCACAACTCTTCAGTGTGGCTACATGTCCGATTGCTTCAAGCCTAAATCGAAACCCGACCGATTTGGCATCAGTCAGAGATCCTACGCCTGATCTATCGTCGCACGGCAGAGAGAAAGGAAATTTTAACGTTTTTTTTTTCTATACGAAATACGCCAGTGGCCCGGAGAACTTAATTCAGTTGAAGAGCAATGCATTAATAGCAATAGGATTTGTTTTTGTGTGTGTGTGTGTGTGTGTGTGTGTGTGTGTGTGTGTGTGTGTACAGCATTCACTACTAAAAAAATAAAGAAAAATTATTATTATCATTACTATAATTATTAATGATAATTCAAATAATAATAATAATAATAATAATAATAATAATAATAATAGGTAATATATTTGGTAGGTTTATTTCTTGTACCTTCTAGTTGTATTTACTCATTACAATTTCGACTAATTCAAATTCCGTGCTAGTCTATAGTCAACCAAATCGTGTTTACCACGCTGACAATCTCCACTTCTGGATAATGATTGAGACAAATGAAAATACTCAAGTCAAAACCTAACAAAACATGAAATTCGAACAGCTTATCCTCAAATAATATGAATGTAGAACCGCCCAGGGGCTCATGAGCGAATTATAACCTACGTAACGATCGTGTTTAAATGGAAATTAATTTTAATATAAGACATTTTTATTTACACTATTTACTTTTGAACTATCGTCCATATTCTTGTTGTTGTTATCAAAACATTTCAGGGAAATTCTGAAGTAGATCACTTATTTAATCTAAGAGGGAAAACTCTTCTCGATTCTGTAGAAAAATCACGTGGTAGAGATAAACACTCAGTTGTGGAGCAAGCTAAGTGAATAATAATCCAACCTTTAGAAAGAGAGCTATTTATGTTGCCATGGAGCATCTCATTGTGCTAAAGTGGGATAATCCATTGCTTGGGCTGTGATTGGCTGCTGGTACCTGAGTGGAGGTATTTCTATATAAATACCAGCTTGATTCATCAGTTAGTTTGCAGGGTTTGTATTAAGTTACCACCTGCTTTATTTTTGTCTGCCAGCTGGACGCTAGCTGGGACCTTTACGCCGGTAAGTGCTGTTTATTATTGTTATTCTACAGATTCTACCGCCCATCTCGGAATATCTCGCCTAGTTCATATTTTTAGTACTGCTCAGTTATTGCTCGCCCTCTTTCCACTGACGCCAAGTAACGACTACCCGGTTCAGGGATTGAACTTACAATTACGATGTCATCAATTTAATGACCAAACGCTTTAATCCGCCATGCTACTGGATAATTTATCCCAGCAGACTAACTCGTTGATTTGGAGAGCAAAACCATCGAAACGTTGTGATAGCTAAAAGACAGACAATAGTTTGGATGCAAACCGTGTAAATAATGCTAACGTCTCATCTTAGAAATTCAGTCAGTGATTGTTATTTTAACATTCTCTCACCATTTTGGTAGCAACTTGAATTAAAATCTGAAGCCGACTGGACTTAAAAATTCAGACATAAATATTTACTTGATAATGTAGTTTCGTTTCCTTCTTCTTTTTTTTTTACATTGTTTTTATCTAGCCATTAAATGTACCGGTAATGGTATATATTTAGCGAACAAGTTCATTTACTTAACGTTTAATGTGATGGGAATCTTAATATCATTATTTTTCAAATCTATGATAATTCCGTACTTGAAAGGAATTAAAACATTTTATGTGAGCAACGAAGAAGTTTTAGACAAAATGGACACCTATATTTAACATCAGATACATTGAAATTTCTAGGATGGATAATGAAGAAAGCGGCTTGGAATATTTGACACTCACAGAAAAAGAGAAACATTTTTTTTACAATGATATTCACCCAATATAAGGCCCAAGAGCCATTCTAGGTGGAGGATTACAGAGTAAGAGGCACAATTTATGCAAATATATGGGGAAGATAACTGCTAACACTAGACATGAACAGGTTAAGATTGTACTGTTCAGGGATTCGCTTCCTTAGGTAAGAAGTTACTCGAATGGAATTTATATCTCATTTATGAAATACGAATGGAATGAGAGTGGTTTTCTACAATGTGTGCAGAATTGTGGGTCTTAGCCGTGAAGATCAGAATTGGTGGTACAGTGTACAGCCTACCTGAGGAGCTTGTGTAAATGAATATTAAAAAGTGGGCGTAGGAGATGAGAAAAAATTATTAACCGCTAGAAAGGACAGGTAATTATTCTCCCCAACTTCCTGAAGGCACATAGCACATAGAAGAAGAAAAAGAAAGCGTTTACTGTTGACAGTGAATATCAGCGTGTTTCCCTTAGTGGAAAGAATTCAAATTTCATTGAGGTGTCAGACTGTTTTAAATTATTAGCTAGCCTGTTTTGTTTTGTGTAGAGAGTTCAATGTTCACTAATGTGTCTCATATATTTTTTTACAATGATATTCACCTTGCACATAACCCAAGAACCAATTCGAGGTAGAAAGTTACATAAGAAACAAAAAAAAAATTAGAAGGAAGCGGAAAAGCATTTGTAAACAGGAAACAAGTATAAACCTCTACTCCTGTTCAAAAGACCGGGGAGAAGACGAACCGGACGATAGGGGAGCTTATCTAATCCTATTGAGAAAAAATAGTAAATAAAAGTTCAGAGATTTAGGCGGGAACGCTAGAAATATAGAGATGAAAGATATTTTAGAAGGAACCGGAAACCCAATCCTAAACCGGAAACTCGGTGTAAAGTTTGAATCCTGTTCAAAATACCAAGGAGGGGTGTGAACCGGACGATAGGCCAAACTATCGACTTCTATTGAGAAAAGGATAAGTAATGCAATAGTAAATAACAGTTCAGAATTTAAGGTGGAGACTTTAAAAGTGTAGAGCTGAAGTAGATTTTAAAAAGAATCTGATATATATATGTCGTCGTATGGATCAGTTATAACAAATTTAGATTAAGAGATAAGGAAATTGAGCATAGAATAGGCTACGTTAGAGTAGTCAGGCAAACATCGCAAACTGCTACAAAACTAAACAATTAACCTGACAACTCGAGACATGTCCTTAAGTGGCGTCGTCAGATGGAGATTTTAAATGGATGTTGTACGTGGCGCCAAACCCACTCAGAAATATCTAAACTGTCTGCTGTATACAACCGCTTTCTAAGATTATTAGTTGAAAATGGCTTCGAGCAAGTAAACCCTGTAACCCTTAGCATGGGCCATTCTGCTTCGAATATCGTGAAATGCTGCCACAGAATCACAAACAAAGAAATGTACCAAACAATATAAACTACACGACTTGAGGACTTTTAACGATAGCCACATCTGAAATGGATAGCACTTTTTTCTCGAAGAGAAAATAATGGTATTATCATGATGTTAACGTTCGACATTAATTTAAAGAAAAGGAAGGAAAGGAAACACCTAACCTGTACTGGAAAGAGCGATGACATCTGCTGGGTGTGAGATTGCCGAATGTTTCCTTATAAGGAAAAAGCAGATTATATTAACATTACCATTACCATTATCTAGCCAGTTTCGCTACTTAGAGATAATTCAGTTTTCATTGAGGTGTCTAATAACAGTTTCAATACGTGTAGTGATTTTCAACGTTAATAAGCTGTCTCATTGTTTATCACTTTATTGTCTCATTCCATCTATCTTAAGGTCCAACAGCCATTTAACTTACAAACACCGGTTTTCGTACATTCACCGATGCTAATCAACATCGAGTCTGGCAAGTGACCGCTGGGGAATACCAGGTGTTGTAAGCTTGAATGTTCGGATGATTTAATGGATAATGGCTCAGAATTGGAAATGGAGAGCTGAGTTCGAATTCCAGTCGGATTCGTCATATTCACTTACACGCAAATACTCTTTGGAAATGTAGGAACCCACCTCTTCTCCCCTAAACAACGGCTCAATTAATAGGACATGTAACAGTAAATCATTAATATCTCCCCAAAATCTCTTACGATCTCAAATATTTTCTAGCTTTAAAAAACAGCGGCAAAAGTTTAATAAGCCATCAAAAACAAATCGTTCAAGCAATCTATCACAGGAGAAATATTTATTGTGCAAATAAACACTTTTCATTATACTGCCTTATATATATATATATATATATATATATATATATATATATATATATATATATATGTGTGTGTGTGTGTGTGTGTGTGTGTGTTTGCAAATATATAGAAAAATAGGAAAGAACACGTTAGGTAAATAATCCGAAATTCTTTAGTATTTTTGTTTTTATTTTTAAAAAACAGTGCCCAATACATAAGTAGAGCCTAAATTAAAGTAACTAATATGTTCATACAAATTGTTAACCCTTACGCCCCTTATTTTAATAAATGCTTCGGCCGTATCCACAGTAATTAATTTTACTAATGAATATGCTTGTAAAGATGCGTATATTTCAAGATTAGCTATTCCAAAAATTTCGCTTGAGGAGGAAACAGCGCTTGATACTTTAATTCAATTTAATTTTAATCATTATATTGAAGTTTTGGAGTTTTGTTTTTGAAACATGAGAACTCCTATGGATAGAAGGAATCATATTTTTTAAAAATTATTATATATATATATATATATATATATATATATATATATATATATATGAATGATATGTCCCGGAAAAAAGGATTTATTTGAATGAAGTAGCTAAGTTGTTTTGGCTACTATAACCAAGTAGAATATGGTAGCAGTAATCGACTGGTACGCGTCGTAGTCGCAGGTAAGAAGCGTAGATCAATGGCGTAGTTCAATGGGCGTCGTTATAGACTCAGCTCTCAGACCCAGGCACCGTCCGTCGGTATTTATGACGGACACCACCCAACCATATTCCACTGAGGGGGAACACAGGGGTACGCATATTCCATTATATCAATATATATCGAGTAAGGATAGGAATCCAGCAAAATGGTTGAATGAAGAACAAGTAGGAAACAGATCATAATCTAACATGTTTCACTTTATTAAAGCTTCGACAGAGATCAAGATAGAAATTATTTTAAAAAAATGATAAAAAGCAAAGAGACTCAGATTAATATGTTGTGTTTGGTTATTTCTTATTGGTTAGATACGTGTCACGTGTAATGGAGTAACAGATAATATTTAAATATCTGTGAGAAACTTTAGCACACATTAGCTTCCAGAATGTTTCTCACACATATTTGAATATTATCTGTTACTTCGTTAAATCTAAATCTGTAAGTAATACTGAAACACCTAAATATATATATATATATATATATATATATATATATATATATATATATATATATATATATACCCACATACAAAAATACATACTTACACACATATATGTACCTTTAAAAAAACAAGCTGGCTACGTATTCAAGAATACCCGTAATTCTTATTGCAGACGCTCGCCCAGGCACATTTGTGTTTGTTGAAAACCCTGTGGTGAAACTATGGTGAGCTGACCTTAGTTACCATTTCTGGGAAAGAGCGTGTTATCTTGCCTGATCAACAATTTGAACAAGGCCAGCAAGCTGACGTCCTCGAACACGATGATTTGTGTCTTCGTGCTAGCATTAACTATCGACGGCCCCAAAGGGTTCCGTTGGAAAAGCGTGGATCAACCTGTGGTATGGTTTTCAGGCATCTTCTAAAGGCACGCTGGTATCGACCCCGATCCAGTCCGATAACAACAGGAAGGCTCCTTCCTGACAAATCGACCATGGTGAGATTCGAATCAGTGCCTCATGTTCAGTATATATATATATATATATATATATATATATATATATATATATATATACATATATATATATATATATTTTTTTGAAAAATATATATATATATATATATATTTAAATATATATATATATATATATATATATATATATATATATATATTTACACCATTAAGGATCGGTTAAATTATTAGGAATACCAAGCTGTACTCGAAATTCTTTAAAAGGAAGATATTAAAGTAAAAATTTAATCAGAGGGCGTTGCATTAGTTGGGGGCCTATTGTTTTTTGAGAGTTAGTATGTTATAAGATAAGATCTATATTCTTATATATGTTTGAACCTATTTCTATGTCTACATTTTATCATTAGCTCTTTCCTTTGATTTAATAGTTTGCATTGATTATTGTATTTTATTATTCTAATTTTCCCCTAAACATAGCCTGCACCTATCTCTAAAACTATTAGGCGTTGTGCGAAAGCTATAATTTTCCAATCTATCTGAGAGTTCATACCTATTCATTCAATTCCCATATATATCTATATTTGTCTATCTTTCTATATATATATATATATATATATATATATATATATATATATATATATATATATATGTGTGTGTGTGTGTGTGTGTGTGTGTGTGTGTGTAAGGTAAGCTATATTTATGGGCAATATCAGAGAAAAAAGCGTATGTAGATATAAAAGTTGACACTAGGCCAACATCAAGCGGCGACAGTCTGTTTCTTCTACGTAATCTTCATCGCCGCTTGTTGTTGACCTCACTGTACAATTATATATATATATATATATATATATATATATATATATATATATATATATATATATATATGTATATATATATATATATATATATATATATATATATAAAGTGACATAGAAGTCAACACTTAGAGGCGACAGTCTGTTTCATGCTAGATGCAATCGTGGCCTGACGACTGCATCTAGCATGAAATTAACAGGGTAAGTGTTGATTTCTAAATTCACTTTTATATTCACACACGCTCTATCTCTGGTATTGAGTACTTTATCCCATAAATATAGCACATCTTAAGACTATATTTCTTCATATATATATATATATATATATATATATATATATCATTATTTATTTAAAATATGATTCAAATTCGCGACATAAGAGGTCTCATGTTTCATCTATGAAAGTAACTCTATACTTATTATTAACACCCAACACACGCCTACCCAATTTAAACAATACGCCCTAGCAGTTACCATGGAAATTTTAATTTCAATTATTAAAACACGTAAATTTCAGAAATACGTTATTCCAAAAATAATTTCGCTTGCAGATGGAACAGAGCTTACTTTAACTCAATTTAATTCAAATAATTATATTGAAGTTTCGGCTCTTGTTTTGAAACATGAGACCTCTTATGTTGCGAATTGGAATCATATTTTTAAATAAATAATTATATTTATGCTCTACTTTTGTATCGAGCACTATTTTTTACAAATTTAATTTAATTTAATTTAAAGATAAAACAGACCACTTTAAGGTTCCATTAGTTATAATTTATTTCACCAGAGATTTTAATTTTCTCTGGATCTTCAAAGTTGAAAAAAATGAATTTAAAATTTACACTTTTGAATGGCAATATTAAGCTTATATAAGGTGAACGTAGCGGGTGGTGAGGGATAATACGGATTACCGAGATTTTCCTTACTTAAATAATTATTGAATTCTAACAATAGCAATAGCTATTAATATATTTCAAAGTATATATATTCTAAATTTATTGTCATTTCCATGACTTCTCTTTTAATACATAGAAAGTGTTCTGACTTCTTTGGAAACATATAGTTGAGTGATTACTTAATGTTTTTTTTTTTTCCAGGTTTTCGAGTTGCCTTTCTCTTACGAAAAGGCCTACCCAAGGCTAGAGAAGTAGTCTACTTTGTTTTTTCAATCCATATCTGGGATACCTATGTTGAATTTATGCATTTCCCAAGAATATTTGCTTTAAGTGAACGTTATAGACGAGAACTTGGTGTTGAACGCCACGTATTAATTCCGATTTCCACCTCAATATCAGTTACGCTAATAGCACATCCTGTATATAAACATGTTTGTATTTATATTTTTTGGTCATATATAAATAAATACTCTCCAAGAAATATAATCTCAGAAGATTTGGCAAAACAGTACGCACCACTATCAAAAGTTATTAAAAAAAAAGACAAAAAGCTTCCAGAGAGAAACACAGAACACTCCAGACCAACCTCACAAAATGATCTTCCTTTCTCCATATTTAATTAATCCCACTGACTATTTCGTCCATTAACAAGACGCATTTCTACCTTTTGATTTGTTCTAATTAAAGTTAATCAAGGCTGGGATATTTTGAATTTATTTTTGTTTTCTTACTTCATTTGTTCTTTTCTTGATGATATATGTTTTTAGCTTTCACTTGAAATAAAAAAAATATAAACAACGTGTTTTATCTATATTAGTCGTCTTGTGAAAATAATATATGTCTTTTTTTTAATCATCAAAGGAATTAAATGGCTTGGTTTCGACTTGTTATTCTTTGCTTTGGAGACGTAATCCGTGCTTCTACACTGAAATGACCTTCAAACACACACCTATACAGATATATAAGAGCTGAGAGAATATCATCATATCTTAATCAATTATACGCTTTGGAACAAGTCGTTTTAGAATCCATTCATATGCACACACACAGACACACATACGCACAGGCATATATGTGTGTGTGTGTGTGTGTGTGTGTGTGTGTGTGTGTGTGTGTAAACCTTTCTCAGAATTAACCCGTAGAAAAAAGACAATAACAATGTATAAAAGAAAATGTGGACTTTATCGTTTTTAGTCTTGAAAAGTCCGCCTTAAACGAAAGGCGTCGGTTAAAACTATAGTTTTCCTGATGTCTTTTCCCTTTATATCTATCTGTCTGTCTGTCTCTCTCTCTCTCACACACACACACACACACACACACACACACACACACACACATATATATATATATATATATATATATATATATATATATATATAATATTAGTGGTCAATATATATATATATATATATACAGTAGCGTCCAAAACTAAGGGACAAACTTTTAAAACCTAATATTTGTTAGAAATAACAACTGTGAAAAGCTGAAATTTTGACAACTGGTAGTCGTTATCATCCATAATAACATACTAAAATTTGAATCATTTGCAAAGGATAGAAAAAGAATTATAACAATTATTTATTTATTTCAAATTTGGAACGTCCAAAAGTAAGGGACAAAATTGAGAAAAACAATGTAAACAACAAAAAAAACAATAAAATACATGTACAATCAATATTTAGTAAATGAGCCCTTGCTCTCAATGACAGCTGCACATCTTCGATTACAAGAACGAATCAGTTCTTGACAATCCTCGATACTAATTTTAGACCATTCTTCTTGAAGCTTCACCCACAAATCCTCCGTGTTAGTGGGATTTCTTTCCATAACTTTCACCCTAAGGTCTTCCAAAGATTTTCTATTGGATTTAAGTCAGGACTTTGCGGTGGCCAATCCATAATTTCCAAATCTTGCTCGCTAAGGTAACTCATTACCACCTTTTGCCTTGTGACATGGGGCATTATCTTGCATAAAGGTAGCCCTATCGAAACCTGAATTCTGTATGATTGGCACAACATTATCTTGAACAATGTTTTTATAGATCTGCGCGTTTACACGAGTTTGTAACCGGACAAGAGGCGTTGTACCTTGGCTAGAAAACATTCCAAATACCATGACGCTTCCGCCCCCAAACTTGACAGTTTTCTTAGTACACTTTGCACTTAATCTTTCACCAATACGTCTCTTTACATTGTTTTTTCCATCATTTCCAAATAAATTAAACTTACTTTCATCACTGAAAAATACTTTTGCCCAATTTTCATATGTCCAAATTACATACCTGTTTGCAAACTCTAATCTCTTCTTCTTATTCTTCGAACTAACAAGTGGTTTCTTCCCTGGGGTTCGATTAAACAGCCCTATTTCTTGCAGTCGTCTACAAACAGTCTGTCTTGACACATTAACACATGAGGTACTATTCATAACCCTTTTAATTTCTGTGCAAGACTTAAAACGGTCCTTTAATGACATACGCTGCATTATTCGATCTTCTCTTGCCGAAGTTTTGCAGGGGTCTGCCGGTTTTAAAGGCACTAACTATTTTGCCAGTATCATTGTAGGATTTAACAACCCTGCCTACAACACTCTTGGAACGTTTCACTTTCTCTGAAATCTCTAATGGTGTGCTTTTCCTTGTGTAGCTTCACAATAGCTTGTCTCAGAGTAATCAAGTTTTTGGAGTTTCGCCATGGTGCCGGCTGATGCAACGTTTACAAAATGACTAAGTAAGACTTATTCTTTAGAGGAAATTAAAAATTTGAATATAGCATACTGTTTACATTGTTTTTTCTCAATTTTGTCCCTTACTTTTGGACGTTCCAAATTTGAAAATAAATAAATAATTGTTATAATTCTTTTTCTATTCTTTGCAAATGATTCAAATTTTAGTATGTTATTATGGATGATAGCGACTACCAGTTGTCAGAATTTCAGCTTTTCAGAGTTGTTATTTCTAACAAATATTAGGTTTTAAAATTTTGTCCCTTAGTTTTGGACATTACTATATATATATATATATATATATATATATATATATATATATAGAGAGAGAGAGAGAGAGAGAGAGAAATTTCCAGGTAGAACTCAATGTCCAGGACAGAATAACAATATAATTAAGATTCCAATGTAATAAATTATTTGAGCCATATATATATATATATATATATATATATATATATATACTTTCCCTGACGATCCGTTTAGATGAAACCTAGGTAGGTTTGTCTGGCTCACTAGGTGTATCTAGGTCTGCTCTACGGTTGTATTGAGCTCTTTTGTTAGTTGTTACTCGTATCGGGGTTTTTTCTTTGGGCTTCAGACCTGCATCTGTGCAAATTTTTTTGTCGGCAGAAGTTCATGTTTGTAGCTCTTTCTTTTTTAAAACCTTTTTTTCCTCGAGATTGATTTGATTAGCAAATCAAAAATTCGAGGGTTTTTCGAGACGAGTCTAGTTATCTCTCTCTCTCTCTCTCTCTCTCTCTATATATATATATATATATATATATATATATATATATATATTAGAATAGAACTTAAGGTCACGTCTAGCTACTTCAAAAGTAAGATGAGACTTAGATAGCAATTTGATAGTACGTTTAAATTGATGCGGGCCAGATGCCAGGAAGAGAGCTCATTAGAACAATTGCCATGGAAACATTTATAGAAAAGACAGAGGAAACCATGTCACGGCGGGAAGAGAAGTGACTGAAAACGCGATTCTCTGTCAGGATATATATATATATATATATATATATATATATATATATATATATATATATATATATATCTCATTAACAGATTGAGCATTATGGAGAAAAGGGAAATTTTAACGACTGCTGCTGCTGCTTTAATGAATCGCTCTTCGTGCGAATTGAGCGGTATGGCGGCCGGTATGGCGTTTATATAGCACGTATAGTGTGCGTTAAAAATCCATTTCTGTGCTGTGGGCCGTTAGCCTAGAGGTAAGAGTCTCTGACTGATGTCAAATCAGTCGAGTTTCCATCCCGGCTCGGAGTAATCTGATGTCTAACCACACTGATGAGCTGTGATACAGCAGAACAATTTGCCTGTAGATGACTACCTATATGTATATATATATATATATATATATATATATATATATATATATATATATATATGGTTACACTGTGAAGACCAAAACACGGAAAACTAAAAAAAGTTTCAGTCAGATTTAATATCTATCTATCCATTCTACACACACACACACACACACACATACATATATATATATATAAAATATAAAATATTTCCTCGCATGTATGTATATACGTGTGGTGGGGTTTGTGTAAAATTATGATAGGTAAAAATTATTATTATTTATATTTATTTTTATATACATACATGCGAGGAAATATTTAGCGGAAAAATACATAATATGACATATATACATTCACGAGACATTCACGAGACATTTCCGCCACACTTCAACATTTCAACATACAAATGCGTATGTATAGATACAACACCACCCGTATACATACATATGTCATAGCCAAAACTGCCCACATATGTTCATATATGTATGAGTCCCGACAGACGACCAAGTATGTATATGTGTTTGCATACATCGATGTTTGCGTTAGTCCGATGACATAAGCGACGAAATTTTCCCCACCACTTCCACAATAACAACAATACACGCAATCTACATAAACCCAAATTTTAAATAAAAATTAATCAGTTTGTCTGACGATCGCTAAAGCGTGAAACCCAGGGTCACAAACTCACATCTATCCAACCAAATATGTTAGCTCTATCTCTGATATTGTGCGCTTTTAATAAGTACCGCGCATATAATATATAAATAATTATACATATATATATTTATTTATATTTATATACACTTTTCACATATATATATATATATATATATATATATATATATATATATATATATATATATATATATATATATATACCGATTTTCGTTCATCGAACAACATGAAATATATAAAGAATATCTACTGCTCGAATAGGGATAATGAAAAAGCTTACTTTCATTCTATATATTTAGATCTTCAAAGAGAAAAGTATACTTTTACACGCATAAATATTTCGAATTGTACATCTATGCATAGATAGATAGATAGATAGATAGATAGATAGATAGATATGAACAGAATGAGAGAAAGGGATAAGAACAGAATGAGATAGTTATGTAGATGAATGTAAACAGATAGATAGATAGATAGATAGATAGATATGAACAGAAAAGAGATAGATATGAACAGAATGAGATAGCTATGTAGCCATGTCCTCGTGGGTCTTCCACTTTAACTTCGGCCTTGCGCCATGTTCTCTTAGATTAAGTGCGAGCTTAAATCCAATTTACCCCAATTAAGTACGATAAAAGGCTACTTATGATGGGAATATTTATAATATATAATAAATATTTATAGATGTATAGATTAGTGGATAATGCCAATAAGACACAATGGGTTACAGAAAATGAAAGTGAATGAGAAAACTTTAGTGGTGTCAAAAGACAATAAAAGAACAGGGATTAGAAAAACAAAACATGACAATTGACGTTGCATTTAATATTTTTCAGATTTGATTTAATATAGGTTTATATATATATATATATATATATATATATATATATATATATATATATATATATATATATATATATATATATATATATATATATATATATTAAAGTAAAACAAACCACTTTAAGGTTCCATTATAATAATTTATTTTAACAGAGCTCTTTAAGGGACGCTAGATCATCAGATAACACTTCCAAAAATGAAATGAAAGATGAAATGAAAATTTACACTTTTGACAAGTAGTATCAAGTTTATGTAATTTAACAAAGAGGGTATGGAGGAGTGGTGGAAGAGACATGGTTGAGTTTAGGAGAGAGTTTATTTTAATATTTCTATCAATCATACTTGTATTGGGGGAGGAAAGACCAGACCATGACCTATTTAAACGGTTAACTTAACGGAAGTGATATATTGAAATGGGAGGGGAGAAGAGAGAAAAAGAAAAAGAAAAAAGATGGAAGTAAAGAGAAAGATGCTGTAATTAGGTTTTACGTAGGAAGAAGTGGGGTTGTATATTTTTAGCAATTAATGTAAAAAATAGATTTTAATGTTTGATAGTAATTTAAATGTTCAAAAGAAAAAAAAACCGAAGAAATTAATTTGATGCTTGCTAGCAATTTAAATATTTAATTCTTTTACAAATAACTTATGGATTTAATATAACTTAAATACTGTATTTATTAACACATTCATAGAGAACACATTTTTAAAATATAACAGTTTACTGATAGTACTCTTTTGATATTGTAAATGACTCTTAAGGTAACATCTTTATCAGTTTGAATCTAATCCATGAATGTAATTTGTAACTATTATTAGATGGGTAATCTAACTTATTTAAAGTTTAGGTTTCAAATTAAGATGGAGTAATACTGGAAGGTAATATTAAAGATTTTGTTTTTTTTTCCTTATATATATCCCATATATACACATATGTAAATTTTATATACATACGTTTATTTACATGTGCAATTACACACATAAGTACATACACATGTATCGAAATACACAGGTACCTATATCTATATGTAAATACTTACACATACATTTACAAATAATTACACATATTTATATCTATTTAAATTTTTCTTTAATTTCACAGTTAATGTTCAACGTTAGGTGATGACTTATGTGTTTAAATATCCAAACAAATAGTTCTAATTTTAATATTTTACTATCAATATTGATAGTTAAAGAATGATATATTTAAATTTAAATTAAATTATCAATATAAAATGGAATTACCTCCAGATGATAAAAAAATTAATCTCACAATTCTAATTAGAGAATATTAAGAGGGAAAGTAAGATTAAACATTAATAAAAAAAGTAAGATTTATGTCCTTCCATTGAAATACTTTTCTCTCTCTCTCTCTCTTCTCTTATATATATATATATATATATATATATATATATATATATATATATAAACCGATCTATACCCATAAACTCCTATATATGCATATGTATTTATATTACTATATTTTACATATTTTCACACATATTACCAATATGAACTCACAAATATTAACATTTATATATATACACACATACATATACAGACCACATGCAATCTTATACCTAATATATAATATATATATATATATATATATATATATATATATATATATATATATATATTTATATATGCTTTATATACAATACATATACACATATATATGCATATATACACCCATATACAAATGTACATACATACATACATAAAATCACATAGCACCGTCCAAGTCCATCTACACATTTGTATACATACAATTATGTATTCGCATCCATGTGTACATATAATTATTTCCAAAACTAAAAATAACATAATATTTTCCTTTCTATATAGTTATTTCTAAATATATTTAGTTAGTTTGAGGTGACTTTTATGTCTACATTTAAAAATTAACTCGTTATGTTGGTTCAGTAATATGTCCGGATCTTTATACTTTATCATTAGTATCTTCTCTTTTATACACAAGTTACATCGGTCTCTGAAATTTATTGGAGTTCTAGCCCTCGATACGATTTTCCATTTTACTTGTGAGGTTAAGTTGCTCTTCAAGAAATCCCAATAATGTTTTGACAGTGTTTTTTGGAGTTGTTTAGATTTATTTGTGAAGGACTGGCGGTGGTTATAAAAACGTTGCTTCCAATTTCCCACCGATATTCCTATATATCTTTTACTGTTTAATATCTTCCTTGGGGAAAATTGTAGCTTCGTATATCACGTTTTCTGCCATGCATATTCATTCTACTGGACAAACTGATCCTGCCCTACAATTACAGGTAGATGTTTTCTTTTGGTTGCATAAAGATCCTTTTGTAGTTGATTATAATGAAATTCTTTTAAAATTCTTCTATTGTGAAAGCTAATAATTTTTTCAACATTGCTCATGCAAAAATAACTAATTTTTAAATTCATTTTGTTGATCATCGTTTTCAATAGTTCATTTATTATATATATATATATATATATATATATATATATATATATATATATATATTGATTCTCGTTCATCTTTTCAATAGTTCATTTTATATATCGATTCTCGTTAATCGAATAACATGAAATATATAAAGAATATCTACTGCTCGAATAGGGATAATGAAAAAGCTTACTTTCATTCTATATATTTAGATCTTCAAAAAGAAAAGTACACTTTTACACGCATAAATATTTCTATTTATACATCTATGCATAGATAGATAGATAGATAGATATGAACAGAATGAGACAGATTGATAAGAACAGAATGAGATAGATAGATAGATAGATAGATAGATAGATAGATAGATAGATAGATATGAACAGAATGAGAGAAAGGGATAAGAACAGAATGAGATAGTTATGTAGATGAATGTAAACAGATAGATAGATAGATAGATAGATAGATAGATAGATATGAACAGAAAAGGGATAGATATGAACAGAATGAGATAGCTATGTAGCCATGTCCTCGAGGGACTTCCACTTTAACTTCGGCCTTGCGCCATGTTCTCTTAGATTAAGTGCGAGGTTAAATCCAATTTACCCCATTAAGTACGATAAAAGGCTATTTATGATGGGAATATTTATAATATATAATAAATATTTATAGATGTATAGATTAGTGGATAATGCCAATAAGACACAATGGGTTACAGAAAATGAAAGTGAATGAGAAAACTTTAGTGGGGTCAAAAGACAATAAACGAACAGGGATTAGAAAAACAAAACATGACAATTGATGTTGCATTTAAATTTTTTTCAGATTCTAGGTTGTATGGAATCACAAATCGGAAGAAATTTAGACAGCTAAGAAGCTTAAGAAAAGAAACTATTAGAATAGAATTTACGGTTACGTCTAGCTATTTCAATAGTAAAACAAACGATGTGACCTAGATAGCAATCTTTTAGTACGTTTAAATTGATGCGGCCGAAATGCCAGGGAAGAGAGCTCATTAGAACAATTGCCATGGAAACATTTATAGAAAAGACAGGGGAAGCCATGTAATAGAAAAGTGACTGAAGACGCAATTCCCTGTCCGATAACATTACAGACCTTTGGATTTTGTCAAGACTCTCGAGTTATATAGACGGAACACCTGGCCAGATATGACAGCATTATTCAATGGCAAAATTTTCGCTTATTTCGTTTCCACGAATACTTAGTAGAGTTCTACAAATGTATGCTTCGGCAGTAGTCCTTATTTAGTTTTTTTTCCTATAGCTTTAATATCTTAGTAGAATCTTTCACTAATATCACCAAAATTCTCACAGTATTCGGCCTTGGTGTTACCAGGAAAGATTTTAATCACGAAACCAATGCAGTCTATGCATCTAACTCTTGTGAATTCACAACATTAACAACGTTTTCATCCCTGAGAAGTTTTCTTATTTGAGATCCATCAAAGATACCTTATTTTCAAGATTCTCATTCTCAGGATGGAAGATATACTGCATATTTTTTGAAAGAATTTACCATCTTTGTCTTAGAATTCTGCTGTTTCGTCAAGACTAGTTTGATATGAAGTGTTGGGAATAATTTTTCTCCCTCAGAACCAATGGTTCAGCTCTAACATTTTTCTCACCATCTGCCATTTGATTTTTCATAGATCAATTCTTCTTCATACATAACACATTAAAATATCAGGCATTAAAAAAAAACAGGGGTTTGGGTAATTCAGATTTAAATAACATTCGTGTTATTTGGCAGAAGTTATAAAAAAAATATTATGAATATCCTATTATAATTCTGTTTGTCTCTCTCTTCGTTAGTTCGCACGACCGTTATGCCCTGCCAACAGTCAGTCAGTTATGTGCCATGCGTGATACATGCTTAGGCGATTATGTATCTTTCGATATATGACTGACGACGTAGATTTTTTCCCGTTGTAAGTTGCCATTTCTTTCTGCGGTAGACCAGTTGCCATCCTGGAGGTAGAAGGGGATTCATATCTTTCTGTCAGTGAATGTAATGGATTCGACTGGAATTCGAACTCAGCTCTCCGATTCCTGAATCCGAGACGCTATCCATTACTCCACCGTCACCGTATCAATAATAGACTATTTCGGTTTGATCGCGTGGAAGAGGAGAGCATACACTACTTGGTTTCCGTGGGAAAAAGAAAGAAAGAAAGAAAGGAGAGAGGTGGGAGGGAAGTGCATAATGACTGTTTTAGGGAAATAGAAAAAGTTTTAAATTTCAAATGTTTCCATTTGTACCCACATCTTAAAATAACCACCAGCATTCCTATTTATGATAATTTTTATTAAATATTTTTGTTAATATTTTCTTAAAGTTGTTAAGCTCAAATATTTAACGATGCGATACGGGAATGATATCTTACTGTCACAGAAACTTGCTATGAGTTTTTTACTCAATTCATCAGAATATAAAAATAGTAAACCCCGTGAAAATTTCACCGGTTAAAAATTGTTTTGATAAAATTGTCAGTAAATCGTCCTTTCAAAAATACTCAAGCTCTATACAGCAAAATATGAAGTCAACCAATAAAAATGAATTTAATTTTAGGACTGGCCGTCTTTAAATTAGGTAAAGATAATGTAACCTCTCTTGTACCAAAACAATGTCCAGTTTAATCTGTCTGATCAAGAAATGCAACTATCTTTATTTCAAGAACATTATACCGCTCATATTTAACTCCTACATGAATTAAAAGATAATCCATATTTATTCACGGTGACCCCAAGAAACAGAAATTTTAAAGTGCGTATTGCCAGACATGAGCAAGTGGGAACACTTCGAGACAGTGACCTTGAGCAAGTAAACATTTCGCCATTTAAAATTCAAGATGAAATTCTCAGCTGAGATGTTGCAGCAGTCAATGAGCAATCTCAACAGCAGATTTCAAGAATACATTCGTACAGGAGGACGCCATCAACAGGACGTATTTTTAAAAAATGAAAATTCCCTCATTGTTTCTTAAATGGCATGTTTTAAGGTTACAATGAATAAAATATTTTTCTTCCATCACTCTTGGTTTTATTGGATGGTTAAAAATTCCCATTATTTTGGGTCACCCTGTATAATGAGAGAGATATAAAAATATTTTCAACACGCATTTTATCTCGGATTTTTTCCTATAAGTAAACATTTATACATAAATTCGTTCAATGTTAGGTTTAATTTTAGGACATGCTGAATAAAGACTAACTCGATCAAAACATATATTTAACGTAATACACGCTTAGCAGCAAACATAAATTAAATCTCTTATACTTGCTACCAGTAGATAAGCGGGCTTTTATGTCTATATTACTTACGTTTATTTTACTTTAGAAGCTTATATAATACCCACTTCGTATTTGCTTGAATGCATGTCTTGAAGTACTGCGGAGAAATATACTTACAGTATGTATAAGTACATACAATTACTAATGTTCATTTTCCGAATGAAGCGTTTGATATGTGAATCTTCAATTGTAGCTCTGCGGATTTGTTTGTCGATGCTTCTTATAGAAGACAGGGCAGATTTTAATGCACCGTGTGTATTAAGCCTCACATGTTTTATGCGCATGCGTGTGAAGGAGTGGTTATAAGCCTAATTTCAGTTTGATGTCGAACATATACATATATCTGAATACATCAAAATAAGGACCGTAGACCAGTTACCAATCTTCTTCATGCGATCATCACTAGTTTCTTTCTTTCCATTCCACCGAGTCGTACACTCTGCGGGTTTTCTGACATACTTTATCACCAATTAATATTTTCTCACTTTCTTTCATAACATTCTTTGAATCCATTGAACACTTGCTCTTTCTTTGCCTCAAGCTTTTATTTATTTATTTTTTTCTTTCTTTCTTTCTTTTTCATCTTCTCTCAAACCCCATTCTCTCTTTCTTTCTTTCTTTCTTTTTTCTTTGCGATCCAACCATATATTCCTTCAAATTGTCTTTCATCATTTTTCTTTCTTCCTTTTTTCTTTCTTTCTTATTTCTTTTTCATCTTCTCTCAAACGCCTTTCTTTCTTTCTTTTTCTTTCTTTCTTTCTTTCTTTCTTTCTTTCTTTCTTTCTTTCTTTCTTTATTTCTTTCTTCTTTCTTTCTTTCTTTCTTTCTTTCAGATCCAACCATATATTCCTTCAAATTGTGTTTCATTAGTTGCCTCTCATTTTTCTTTCTTCCTTTCTTCCTTTCTTTCTTTCTTTCTTTTTTCTTTCTTTGCGATCTAACCATATATTCCTTCAAATTGTGTTTCATTACTTGCCTGTCATATTTCTTTATTTCTTTCTTTTTCATCTTCCCACAAACACCTTTCTTTCTTTCTTTCTTTCTTTCTTTCTTTCTTTCTTTCTTTCTTTCTTTCCTTCTTTCTTTCTTTCCATCTTTCTTTCTTTCTTTCTTTCTTTGCGATCCAAGCATATATTCCTTCAAATTGTGTTTCATTAGTTGCCTCTCATATTTCTTTTTCTTTGTTTCTTTGTTTGTTTCTTTGTTTCTTTCTTTCTTTCTTTCTTTCCTTTTCATCTTCTCTCAAACCCCTTTCTTTCTTTCTTTCTTTCTTTCTTTATTTCTTTGCGATCTAAACATATATTCTTTCATATTGCCTTTCATTAGTTGCCTCTCATTTTTCTTTATTTCTTTCTTACTTTCCTTTTTTCTTTCTTTCTTTTTCATCTTCTCTCAAACACCTTTCTTTTTTCCTTCTTTCTTTCTTTCTTTGCAATCCAACCATTTATTCCTTCAAATTACCTTTCATCAGTTGCCTCTCATTTTTCTTTTCTTTCTTTCTTTCTTTCTTTCTTTCTTTCTTTCTTTCTTTCTTTCTTTCTTTGTGATCAACCATATATTCCATCAAATTGTCTTTCATCAGTTGTCTCTCTTTTTTCTTTTTTTCATTTTTTCTTTCTTTCTTTCTTTCTTTTTTCGTTCTTTCTCATCTTCCCTCAAACCACTTTCTTTCTTTCTTTCTTTTTCATTTTCCATCAAACCCCTTTCTTTCTTTTTTCTTTCTTTCTTTCTTTCTTTCTTTCTTTCTTTCCGATCCAACCATATATTCCTTAAATTTTCTTTCATCAGTTGCCTCTCATTTTTCTTTTTCTTTCTTTCTTTCTTTTTCATCTTCTCTCAAACCCCTTTCTTGCTTTCTTTCTTTCTTGCTTTCTTTCTTGCTTTCTTTCTTTCTTTCTTTATTTCTTTCTTTGCGATCCAACCATATATTCCTTCAAATTGTCTTTCATTAGTTGCCTCTCATTTTTCTTTCTTTCTTTCTTTCTTTCTTTCTTTCTTTCTTTCTTTCTTTCTTTCTTTTTCATCTTCCCTCAAACACATTTCTTTCTTTCTTTCTTTCTTTCTTTCTTTCTTTCTTTCTTTCTTTCTTTGCGATCCAACCATATATTCCTTTAATTTGTGTTTCCTTAGTTGCCTCTCATTTTTCTTTTTCTGTCTTTCTTTCTTTCTTTCTTTCTTTCTTTCTTTCTTTCTTTCTTTCTTTCTTTCTTTCTTTTTTCTTGCTTTTTCATCTTCTCTCAAACCCCTCTCTTTCTTTCTTTCTTTCTTTCTTTCTTTCTTTCATTCTTTCTTTCTTTTTTCTTTGCGATATATTCCTTCAAATTGTCTTTCATCAGTTGCCTCTCATTTTTCTTTCTTTCTTTCTTTTTTCTTTCTTTCTTTTTTCTTTCTTTTTCATCTTCTCTCAAGCGCCTTTCTTTCTTTCTTTCTTTTTCTTTCTTTCTTTCTTTGCGATCAATCCATATATTCCTTCAAATTGTCTTTCATTAGTTGCCTCTCATTTTTCTTTCTTTCTTTCTTTCTTACTTTCTTTCTTTCTTTCTTTTTCATCTTCTCTCAAACACCTTTCTTTCTTTTCTTTCTTTCTTTCTTTCTTTCTTTCTTTCTTTCTTTCTTTGCGATCCAACCATATATTCCATCAAATTGTCTTTCATCAGTTGCCTCTCATTTTTCTTTTTTCTTTCTTTTTTATTTCTTTCTTTCTTTCTTTTTTCTTTCTTTCTCATCTTCCCTCAAACCACTTTCTTTCTTTCTTTTTTTTCCCTCAAACCCCTTTCTTTCTTTCTTTCTTTCTTTCTTTCTTTCTTTCTTTCAGATCCAACCATATATTCCTTCAAATTGTCTTTCATCAGTTACCTCTCATTTTTCTTTTCTTTCTTTCTTTCTTTCTTTCTTTCTTTCTTTCTTTCTTTCTTTCTTTAGAGAATATGAAGGAAATGACAAGATTTCTTTCTAAAGGTATTCATACGACAGTTCAGCAGATATTCACTGCATATTTTAAAACAATGAGTAGTATAGGTTTTAATTTATTTTGAAGCTAAGATATTATACTACTAATGATTTCCATAGCATTATTAGCAAAAGCAAAATTCATTTTTCACTTCACCAAAGTGTAATCTATCTATCTATCTATCTATCTATCTATCTATCTATCTATCTATCTATCTATCTATTTAAGAGCAATAATATATACTATTATAGAAGTTTTGACAAGAAATCACGCAATCATAATGAAAGGAGGTCATACAAAATATTGACCACATTTCGTGCCAACATTCGTGAGTAAAATTATTTATTATAGCGTTGTTTAAGATATTATAATTATAAGGTTCATTTTTCTGTTAAAAAGGCAAGATGTAACCGTAAGTTCTATGCCAATAGTTTCTTCTCTCGTACTTCTCGCTTGTGAAAATGTCTTCTGGCTTCCGAGTTAACTTTGATCTTCAAAGATTTTAATGCAATATTATTCGTCTTAAGCATGGGGTGAAATACACACGCGCACACACACACACACATACACACACAAACACACACACACACAAACACACACAGACATACATATACTGTGCCGTTCGATAAAAGAAAGTGACTCACCTGATTTTTTTTACTAAATGTTCTCTTCTCCGATGAAACGAAAGTTGAGCTAAATTCAAAGGATAAGCGATCTAAAATCGGAAGAAGAAGCTTTGAAAACTCTTTGAAGTTAGCAGTAAGTACTGTCAAGCATCCGTTCAGTATAATGTTCTGGGGATGCTTTTCTGTTAATGGGACTGGTTTCTTAAAACCTATTGAAAAGACCCTCAGGAGCGAGCAGTACAAGAGAATTTTAGTCTTGTCTGCTCCCTTCTGCTGAAAGGGTGAAAATCGACCCCACCAAGCTCATTTTTATGCAGGATAATGGTCCCTGTCACAAATCAAAATTGATGAAGGAATACTTTGATGAAAAGCAGGTGAGTCTTATGACATGGCCGCCCCAATCTCCTGACCTCATCCCCATAGAAAACTTATGGAGCATTATAAAGTACAGGATCTCAAGAAAGCAGTTGAGCAACATGTTCCATGTTTTCTTTCAAAGCTTCTTCCGATTTTAGATCACTTATCCTATGAATTTAGCTCAACTTTTGTTTCATCGGAGGAGAGAACATTTAGTATAAAAAAATCATGTGAGTCACTTATATATATATATATATATATATATATATATATATATATATATATATTTAGAGAGAGAGCTGGTGGTACTAGATCAGTGCTTGATGTTAAAGATCAAACATGAAATGTTAAATAATATATATATATATATATATATATATATATATATATATATATATATATATATATATATATATGTATATGGAAACGTATAATTTAACGGTGGAAACAAAGAGCTGTGCTACTCCTAGTACTCGTTGCAAACAACGACAACTATCCCAGGTCGCTTCCCTTTGCCGAGCAGGATCAATGTCGAGGCCTGCTTAACCCGATGATCAATGTCTGAATTACTGTACGTTTTCTATAGATTCAGGGATTCCCTCCATGAATTTATAATCTACCTGAACAGGATGTGGCTGACCGAGAATTTTTCACTTTTATGTTACACAAAACTGTAGCCTCCAAGCTCGTCTGATTTGAATCTCCTTGTTTCGTCTAGCTGTCGAAAAGAAATCTAAGAACGCAGCTGTCGAAAAGGAAATTTAACAAAGGAATCATTAAAAATCACTCTCAGCTAACCTGAAGGAGAATCACCTGGTGTGCGTAACCAGTCGTTTTCGAAGTTGCTTCGATCCGTACTGTAGTTTTATGGAATAAATATTCTGCTTTTCTGAGATTAGTTATATGCCATGCGTGTTACACGCTTAGGCGATCATGTATCTTATATATATATATATATATATATATATATATATATATATATATAAAACATTAGGCAGCATATGATTTACATACAAAGAAATAATCACACATAGAATTAATCAGAAGTATTAATGCGATTATTGGCGACATCCATCGCTAGAAAACATAATATATGCATTAAAATCCTGTTCATCCATAGTGCGAGTTTTGATCCTTGTCGAAAAACTTGTTGTCTGTAGTTTTTCAGTTTATTTGATGTTAAAATGCTAGTACTTACGAATAGTCTTCTATTCATCATAAGACATTACACTATATTATTGAACTAGATACTTAGTTCATGACATAAAAACTGAATACACTTGTAAAAATAGAATACGTGGATTTAACACATCACAAGAAATATTTAAATAAAATTCTCACTAAAAAATTTTGAAAAACTTCGCGTTGCGTCTTTGCACGTTCCGAGATCTTACACAACCATCAATAATTAGATATTCAAAAAACATCTTTCGGTCGACATACAGGTATATCGTCTCAAGTTTTGATTTTATAGGAAAAAAAAATACATGCCTGATGATGAATAGAAGACTATTCGTAAGTACTAGCATTTTAACATCAAATAAACTGAAAAACTACAGACAACAAGTTTTTCGACAAGGATCAAAGTTTATGGATGAACAGGATTTTAATGCATAATTATGTTTTCTAGCGATGGATGAACAAGGATTTTAATGCTGATTAATATTATTGTTTTATATATATATATATATATATATATATATATATATAATATATATATATATATGACTGATTAATTCTTGTGATTATTTTTTACATCTGGCAGTAGGTTCCTATTTCTATCTCTGGTAGATCAGTAGCCATCCAAGGTTGTAGAACCCGGTTTGTTCTGCTATTTACCCATATCTGTGGGGGGAGAGAAAATGAATGCATACCTTTTCCAAGGGCACGTAAATAAATGTTCGATTGACTGAATTCGAACAAGGCTCTGCAATTCCTCAATCGGGGCCCCTATCCATTACTCCGCCGTAACATGTGTGTAAGTAAGATAAAATAAAAAATAATGTTTTTCTTCATATTAAAATTTCTTCGAACTTTCCTAGCGCCAAATACAAAGTCATGTTAGGCTTATAGACTTATAATGAATTTCTAGTATATCTTGTAAAAGCAGTAGAACCCGGCGTTGCTCGGGATGTAACAGTAAGAGATAGATCAAGTATCGACCATCATAAAGACTGAAAATAAAATTGACAAAAGATTATTGTTTAAGGTTGACGGACATGCATGTCTTAATTATTTTTTTTTTTTTTTTATTTTTTTTACGAATGGTCAAACCCAAACAAAAACATTGTTTTCAATCCTTATGAGTCTACCGATTGAATAGAATTTTATTATAAACAATTGCCTTGTAAATGGAATTTTTAAAAGCATTCTGAATGTAAAAAAAAAAAAAAAAGTGTTCAAGACAAAAAACTTCGAAGTTTTGTTGAAATCGGTTGAAAATGATGAAAATCCAAAAAACCTGGGTTTCTGATGCCGTAATCGTGTTTTCAAATTGATTTCGTGCAAAAACAATTGTGTTTTTCCAATTTTTGGCGCTGTCAGAACCACCGCAATGTAATTTTACGTAGTCCTGTGTAGTTTTGTTGAAATCGGTTGAAAAATGTAGGAAATCCGATCCAATATATAAACGTACAGACACACACACACAACCTGGGTTTTATAATAAGTATGATGTATATATATATTGTGCGGCTGGTGCTTGAGGACAGATTTTATGGATTAGTAAAAAAAAACTTGCTGAACAAATCAATATAATTATATTTGATTACAAACAAGTAAACATTAAATTTAGCTAACTATTATTTAATTTTATTCAATAAAACCACCAGTAGCATCAATAATAGCCTCTACACGAGTTCGAAATCGACTGCAAGCTCTGATTAATTGATACTTATTTATATCAGACATTACTCGAACAAGAGTCTTTGGTGTTTGAGGCTGTTTATTAACCTCCTTTCAACAACGCTCCACATATCTAGTGGATTGAAATCTGGAGAGTTAGGAGGCCAAATATTGGGTGCGATGTGGTCGTACAAATGGTCAGCCATCTATTCTTGTGTTCGTAAAGCCTTATGGGATGGAACCGAGACTTGCTGAAACATGTAAAGCCTGCCGTTGCATATGTTGTCAATCCAGTGATTGGCAACTATATCTAGAACCTCAATATAAGCAGCAGCATTTACTCTAAGACCTTGTGGAAAAACGTCTGGTGGCACAACATGTCCTTCATTGCTGACAGCACGCAATACCATAAAACTTGAAGGAAATTTTGCGCGCATCACTCTTGGCACATCAGAAGGATCTGAACAAAGTCATCTGTCATTTCTTCTAAGTTTTTGATCTTGAACAAAATTTTTCTTATCTGCGAAAAACCAAATCACACCAGATTCTGAAGGATTTTTAAGTTTTTTTTTAAAGCCTTTTGGATCAGTTTAAACGGTTTTCTTTTGCTTTTTCAGACATAAATTGACCTCTCTTCATCACTTAGGACTTGTATCGAATGTCATCATGAACATTCCTTCTAATTATTTATTTCAGACACATGCAGCTTTTTGGCAATTGACCTCATTGATTGACCTCAGTTTTCATCAACTGTCTGCTTGACTTCCTGAATAAATTCGGATGTTCTCACTTTATCAGAAAGTGCAGAATGTCTTTTACATTTTGATACAGACATTGGGGAACTGTCAGATTCTTCTAACTCTTTTCATATCTTGTGGACAAACGATCTTGCAACTTTGAGGAAACGTGCAATATCCAAATCGCTATGATCAGCCTTTAATGCCGCAATCACAACATGCCTTTTCATTTCATTTGTTATCGTAAGTGAACATCTTTATCTTAAAACAATATTTCTTCATATATATATATATATATATATATATATATATATATACAGAAAAGCATTTGTCAGCAGCCCGTTGATGACACATAGGATGGGCCTGAAACTATAGTTATTTTTGTTTAGATATTATGTTTATATAAATAAACAAAAAATAAATTTTATATACCATATATAGTCGTAGAGTAAATACGAAAAAGATAATAACTATATCGTCGTTTTCCGTTTTATCATTTACCAATATATATATATATATATATATATATATATATATATATATATATATATATATATATATATATATATATATATATATATATATATATATATATATATATATATATATATATATATATATATGTATATTGTTCAGGCTGGTGTCCTCATTTTATTGCCAAATTCAACGTATTTCCACATTCACAACGCTTCAGCTGCTATCCGCTTCGGCCTTGTTCATGTGATATTTTTCGGAATGTATTTATTCCAAAGCGTAGATTTTTCTAATTCAACATGCTTTTGAATATCTCATTTTTTAGGTTATTCTCTTTCATAACTCAACTCTACAAATTTTTGTTCTCTCTGCTGAGGCCATTGATTGAACTCAAATATATCATAGATAAAACAAGTAAAATTAATCCGTAAATTAAGGTTCTAGATGGTGTAGGGATTTTTTATCTATAGTTTTTGTTATTTTTACAAACACACACACACACACACATATATATATATATTCAATATTTATTATAATAATATACTTATGTATATATGTATGTAGGAGTATGCATATGCATTTATGTATAGTTATTCTATTGGTTATGTTTTTGTATATTTGTATATGTGTATGCAAATATTTATTGATCTACTTTTGTGTTTAGTCCTGTTTCAAATTAATGTTTTTGAATGCTGAAATCTTACTCTTCGTTCTTTTTTATATATATATATATATATATATATATATATATATATATATATATATATATATATACAAATGTAAAAGAACGAAGAGTAAGATTTCAGCGTTCAAAACATTAATTTGAAACAGATCTCAATACAAAAGTAGATCAATAAATATTTATTTATCATGCAGTGCTGCATTAGTACTTTGGCAATTTCAACCATGGAAAGATTAACAATCAAACAACGCAAGAAGACATGGTATGAGCTCCAACCAGACACAGTTACCCCAAAATCCCAATGTGACTATCCTCTGGAATGTACCAGTTCAAACTGGCTGGGAAATAACAGCCAACAAACTTGATATTATCGTAAAAGACAAGAAATTCAGGAAGTGTTTGAATATTGACATAGCAGTACCTCCATGAAAATTAGGAATTGTGAAATTAGAAGGACCTGGAGATTGACATAAACAAGATGTGGGGAATGAAGACTTAAACTGTATCAATAGTAATCGGAGCTCTGAGCCTCGTGATAAAAGAAATAGACAATGTTACTAAAAGTATCCCACTTAACATCAACATACAAATTGCCCAGATCGCCCGACTAGGAACATCCCATATATTAAGAAAAGTACTAAGGACTATAGTTTGCACCCGGCCCTACATGATGCAAAGCAGGAAACATAACATACACAAATGATGACAATAATAATAATAATAAGAAGAAGTAAAAAGAAGAATTACGATTTATTAATTATTCTAAATGTTTAAAATATTAAAAAAATCAGATAAAAGATCAAAGTCGATATTTACGAGATTCGTAAACGACATATACAACCAGAAGAGTTACATGTCATAATTCCGGTCAAATTGATCTCTATCTATAAAAGTCAGGATATGTGTGTGTGTGTGTGTGTGTGTGTAACGAATGCACGGCCGCAATTTTTGACGGATTTGCATCAAAATTTACATGCACATGCTCCAAGTTAGCGGGAAGTCCAAGACCGACGTTGCATTTCCCAACTCCCATCGATAGTGGAAATAATCGATTCTTTCATGCTTCTACGGCAGTTTTCGTGTAGTTTGCGGCCATTTTATACTGGCCTGGGTGAGATCCAATAGCTGGCTGCCACGAATAGACAGGAAGATCCTACTGGCCAGCGTGAGAGCCAACAGCTGACTGACACGAATGTTAACTAGCATGCTAGCATGCAAAACATATGGATAGCTGCATTCGTCACAAGTGGGAAAAATTAAAATCTGCATGGCACTTTACTCCAATTGGCTCATTCGCTTGCTTAAACTCAACGTTGATACTGATTCCGCAGAACTGGGTTGGATATGAAAAAGCATTTGTTGTTAACATTCTTTTTTCATTCGGTTTTTCCAGTTACGAGTCCTTTTTTAAAGCTGATCGTTTTGTGTTCAGTTTGTTTAGTTCTTTTTTCGTAACAGATTTAATGTTTAGTATAGAACTTAGAAAAAAATTTGCAGTGTGAGATAAGCAAGAAGTAAGGCATGTAGCAACATCAGCACGGCAAAGAGCACTCCTTTAAAGGCAAGGAAGGGCAAAAATATTTTAAGTCAAGTGATAGCGATTGCTGTATGAGTCATGCTGCTCGTACAAAATAATACATTACCCAGAAATAGAATCAGTGCAATAACATAAACGCTTGACATAATGCTCTGCAAAGCAAAATAGAAACAAAAACAACAAAATTTAAAATTTATCAAAATAAATCCGAACAACCACCAATCAACAAAATAAATTATCATTTTCGAATAGACGTTCTGAAAAGTAAATGAAATTCTCGGACTTCACACAAAGCCAAGTTTACATGAAAGCACAAATCTTAAAAAATAACATCGCCTTCAGATAAAGTAAAATATACAAAAGTTAATATTCAAAAGCCTTTCACGACTTCATAGGAATGATTGCATTAAATCAAACAATCGTCCATTAATACCATAGCCTTGGAGCTTAAGTAAAAGACCAGCGTGCCAAACCCTACCAAATGCTTCGTGATATCCAGTACCACAGCTAGGGATTCGCCGTTATTATCAAAAGTTTGATATAAATATTCAGTGATGGCCGTTATTACATCAGCGGTAGACCTGACAAAACGGAAGCCATATTGTTTTTCAGAGAGTAGGCCGTGAGATGTACGATGATTAACCACTTCAGTATTAGCATAAGCGGTAGGAGACAAATAGGGCAAAAGTTAGAAGGGTTGGAAGGTTCTCCAGACTTCTTAACAACTGGAGCTACAGATGAGGAAAGCCGGAAGCAGCGAGACAATAATTGTAGAGTTTGAGGAGGACTGGAGTCAGCCCGGGAGCGCATTTCTTTAGGGCGAGAGCCGGGATCCCGATACCTTCGCTTGCTTTATGGGTGGATACTTTAGAAATGATGTCTGATAGAAATGACAGGATAATGCGCGTATTATACAGTTGGACCTCTGTTCTATTGGGGAAATCAGGTGTGGGTAATCCAAATGAGTCGAGTGTTATCTACTGTAAGTGTCGGGATTTCGAATTGATTGAATAGAGGAGGGATTTAGGATTTGCCCTCTGTTCAGCACACTCTTGCAGATCCGCTAATAATCTCTAGAAACGAATTCGCGGAATGCTACGCGTTGTTCCGTTCTATCAGCAAACAGTATATTCGCTTTTTTGAAGACATGCTTGCACTTGTTACGAGCAGAGACAAAGAGACATCCGTTGCAATCAGACGTGTCTCTGTGGTACAG
>CAHIKZ030003891.1:1442500-1515000 GCA_903632075.3 Acanthosepion pharaonis
AAACTGTTCTGCTTTCATGCGCGCTATGTGTTAATAAAAAAGTTTATAATATGCTTACATTTTTATGCAATCGGTTCTTTTTTCCCTAACAACGCCGGGTACTTCTGCTAGTAGGATAACTTCTGCTTCACATATGAACTTAACAATAATAATAATAAAATGCCTTTTCTTTATGTATTGATAATTACTGCTAATAATAATACATTTACTACCTACCCATATAAAATAAACAAATAGCATAAACACGTGCACTCTAAACTATAAAAGTGAATGTCCTGATTATTACAAAATACTATTATACAAAATTAAATAAAGTGTGCAAAAGTTAACTCTTCCGCCAAAAATATTTTCTAACCTGAATTAAAAATATTAAACAAACTCTCATTAATAATGACTTTCCTAATTACATCGTTGATGAACAAATTAGACGAATCATTAGAAATATTTAACATAAATCAAAACGAACATAATACTTCCTCAAACAACCCTAAACATATCAACCTAGTATACCAAAATGAAATACACTGTATCTGTAAACAAGGTGTAAAAAATATAAAATATCTCGTAAGTACTAATATACCCTCCACTGATCCCAGTAAAAATATAAAACTAATTATATATTATACTAAATATGCTATCATGTGCCCTGTTTTTGTGCTAATAAAGAAGTTTATAAAATGTCTATCTGGAGTTGCCCGGGATGAAATAATCTATTGTATGAAAATTATGCAATAGGTTATTTCATCCCTGGCAACTCCGGGTACTTCTGCTAGTATTAAATATTTTAGACATAATTTAACTTACCATGTTCTGTGCTGAAATATAGTTTATTTAACGTGGGTTGTTTCTATTGTATAACATTTCATTTATTATTTATCAGTTTTCGTTGCAGTGGGAGGGCATATAGTATTTTGATATCTCCTTATATTTGACTTCAGAAGGTAAAGGAAAAAAAAAAAGAAGAAAACTGTTAAAATAAGGATACAGGGAGAACAGTTTGTGAAAGATGAAGATGAACTGGCGTGTTTTTCAACAACAAAAAAATGGTGGATTAAAGAAAAAAGAAAAGAAAAAAGGCCAGAATATAGAAAAGGAAGAAGCACGGATGAAAATGCAACTTAAGACTGGAAAGGGGACTTTTGAAAAAAAAAGAAAGACGAGAGAAAAGTTAACATTATTCGGACTATTGTCTTCATCTTTGTTGCCAAATTTATCACACTTTTCGGCAATTGTACGCACCGGTCTTCTTCAGGTGTTTGGAATGTCGAACTGAACCCATTATTTCGCTTGCTTGGGTAGACTATTCTAGTTTCACGTGCCATATGTAATGGATATCAGTTATCATTTATCTCTTGTAAACTCACCCCACCATGTTCTCCACTGCCTTAAGCACTGCCTCAATGTATTCTTGAGGACACATAGCACAGTGGATAAAGTCGTTAGTTAGATCCAGTGACAGGACACAAAAAGTTGTGAGTTCAATACCTGGGTTCAGGTCGACATTCCAACCACCTGATGAAAGCCGGAGCGTACAACGGCCGAAACGTTGTGATAAAGATGGCAACAAAGATGACGACAATAGTCCGAATAATGTAAATAATGTACATAATGCCACATCTCAGAAAATATAGACAGATACTAATAAAAATGAATAAAAGAAACATAAAAAAAAATGTCAAGAAAACGACGATACAACACAACTGAAAAAAGCGTAAAATATCTCAGAAGAACAACACTAGAGGTAAAGAAGAATACAGAAGAAAAAGAAAGAAAATAAAGAGTATATCATCAATAAGGGAATAAAAAATGTATACATAAACCCCAATAATCATGAAACTGTAGCAAGGATCTTTTTGGAAAAGGAAAGAAAATAATATAAATAAAAATAAGCTTGATGCACAAACATAGCTTATAAAAGTAAAGCGTTGAATATATATATATATATATATATATATATATATATATATATATATATGTGTGTGTGTGTGTGTGTGTGTGTTTGTGTGTGTGTGTTTGTTTGTGTGTGTGTGTTTGTGTGTGTGTGTGTCTGTAAAATAGGACACTGCCTGAAGCAGATTTGAGGGAATCATTTGAAGAGAAAAGTGATCAGCTTTCGCCTAAATTCGAACTAAGCTAAAGGATTTAGGTAAAAGATGCAAACTCAGAAAGATAAAAGCGGGTTAGGCGATCGTAAAAGATATATTCAGTAGCAAGGAAGAACAAAAAAAAGTAGATTTATCTATTTATTTATTCACTTATTTATTTATTTTTTCATCTTCATATATGTGTTCCTTTATTCTATTCCAAAAATAGAAACTCTACAATGGCGAACATTTTCGTCCATTTTGGCTAGAAAAAAAAAATGTTTTAACAATTTCTAAAAATTCGGCTAACTTTCTTTCTTTCTCTGTACCGTGTTCTTACAGAACGTTGGCGATCATGGCTCTCCACCTCCCTCTGTCCCTTCCAGCCCTTCCCTCTGCCACCTCTGCCAGACGACATTTTGTCATCCACTTGCTTAAGTCCGCTAGGTATGTCATGTGTTGTTTTCCCTTGTCTCACTTTCCCTCTATTTTACCTGTGAGTATCAGATTCTCGAGACACCTCATTATGTGTCCCATGAACTTCAGCTAGCTCTTCCTGATTTTAAGCTTCATCTTTGTTTGCATCCTCTCTAAGACTTCATCGTTGCTCACATGCTCGGTCCATGATATCCTTAGCATCCTTCTGTAGAACCACATATCTGTCGCTTCGAGTCTCTTCTTCATCTTTGAGGAAATCGTCCAGCATTCGCTGCCGTAAAGGACAGATGTCACGTAACAGCACAGTATTCTTTTCTTTGTTACCAAAGAAATCCTCCTGTCTCGCAATATTCTGCCCAGCTTTTGGAATGCGTCCTTAGCGATCCCAATACGTCTACGGATGTCAGTGTCGCATTTCCCGTCCTCTGTCAGAACGCTTCCCAGATATTTAAACTTCCGCGTCTGCTTGATTCTAGTGTCCCTGCCCTGCAAATCGCATTTCGGGCTAATCCTTTTACTGATGACCATACATTCTGTTTTCTTGTAGTTTTTGCTTAGTCCCCTCTTCTCACTCTCCGTTGCTACCTTCTGTAGGAGATTTTGTAAATTCTTTTCCGTGTCTGCTATCAGTACTGTGTCATCTGCGTATCTTATGTTGGTAAATGCTAAATCTCGGTATATAAAGAATCTTGTATTATGCAGCAATGAAAAAGAGGTGATTAGATCCATTTTTGGCAAGGCTATCACGTACCTTTCGATACATGACTGACGAGGCAGTAGGTTGCCATTTCTTTTTGCGGTAGAACAGTTGCCATCCAAGTCTATAGAACCCGGTCTGTCCTGTTATTTACCTATAGCAGGGGGAAGAAGAAGAGAATGCATACCTTTCCCAAGGGTATTAGCACGTAAGTGAATGTAATGGATTCGACTGGAATTCGAACTCGGCTCTCCGATTCCTCAGTACGGGATGATGCGATATGGAAAAGGTTAAGTTATAAAGTACAGCAATAAATAATTGTAATCATGTGAGAGAACTGATGAGTTCACGAATATTTATCGACATTTCTTGTTTTTCTCTTTTTTTCCAGGTGATTGATTGTTCTGAACGCTCATCATCTAAAAATAGACCTTGATCGGTTTTGCATCGTGGGGGCACTCAAAAACCAATATTCCACATAAGAAATGTTCACAAAAATCCTTACCAACCATTTTAACTATTCACGTAAAGAACTAAGCTTCATGTAAACATTAATGTGGGGTACGTAACTTGAATTCATAAAAAAAAACTGAACAGCAATCCCAAAACAACGTAACAAAACCTAGCATAATAATTGAACATGGAATAAATTGGTTGAAGCTTATCATTAGGCGTTAGCTGGGCGCGCATCTCTATTGAACAATATGACCATAACACATAGAGTGCGGGAAAATTCAGATAAAGCGCATTTTGAAGCTTCAAATATTAATATACAGGGTGTCCCCCAAAATGCATCCACTGTTTAAATGACAATAAATACAGCGTGTAGTGACTTGCAAATAAAGTTGCCGGTTTAAATTAAATACTAAACGAAATTAAATACACTTTTATAAATATTCAAACTGATGACAAAATCAAAAAGTTTTTTACATTATTTTTGGGGGGGCACTCTGTTTTGCACATACTATTAATAGGTTAAGATATAGGTTCAGGCTATGTTTAGTAGGGAAAATTAGAATGATAAAATACAATAATCAATGCAAACTATTAAATTAAAGGTAGCTAGTGTTAAAATGTAGATACAGAAGCAAGTTCAAACTTATGTAAGTATATATACCTCGAGGCGGTGTAGTGGTTAGCAAGCTTGTCTCGTTAGAACAATTACGACTGAGTAGTGAGTTCGATCCTAAGTGGGTGCCCCATACTTTCGGCCTTGTGCCACATCTAAGCTACGTTTGGAAAATAAGGGGCTTCTCGGCGTGGTGTAATGGTTAGCAAGCTGGTCTTGTTACAACTGAATAGCTGGTCTGGCTAAAACTGTTACAACTGAGTAGTGAGTTCAACCCTCATTGGGTGCCCTATACTTTCGGCCATGTGCCACATCTAAGCCTCGCTTAGAAAATCAATATAGATCTTACCTTATTACTTACTAATTACCAAAAAAAAAAACAGTCTCCCAACTGATGCGACCCCCATTAATTAATTATTTTTTTAAAAGATGTTTTTAATTTTTACCTTTGGATTTTATTGAAGTGTAATATTTATTTATTTTATTTGAACTTGCATTATTTTAACTTTAAACACAATTTTTCAGTGCGAAATTTACAAGTGTCATTAAGAATTCATAAAGTTATTTTAAATTTAATGTTTTCTATGCTATTGTCCTTCAACATTGTATAAAATTAATTTTTTTATGTATAATTTTTTTTTTTAACAGGACAATTATGAATTTTTTTATCCTTCGTAAATTAATAGAAGACATTGAAAACGTAATGTTTTTCACTGCAAAATTAATGAAAAATAACACTTATTAAAGAATTTATCATATAGTTAATATCGAAAATTAAATTCAATAAATGTATTAATATTTTACAACTATTCTTAAAAAATATACCACAAAAATGTAAGACATTCATCGTTTGGTCAATATCACTTTTCACAGTTTTTACATTTATTTTAAGCAGCGAAATTCACAAAATTTTTGTCATTATTAAGAATTTTGTTTCAGAAAGTTAATTTAATTTTTTCGTTATGCGTTTCTTTATTCTTTATAATAACGAATTATAAAATTCATGTTTAAAGAATATTTTGTTTTCTTTGTAACATGTGGTGTTGATACTGCCGGTTGCAAGGAAGCTAAAAAATGAATGTAACTTTTTGAACTGCTTATTTTCCAAAATTACTTTACAGAAATTTGTGCATTTGAAATAATTTAAAAAAAAAATAATTTAATACTTTTTCTATGATATTATTCTTCATAACAAATATATTAATTTAAAAAAATATTATTTACGGGTATTTTTTTTTAAATGTATGTTGAATTTTACTAGCTTTTTTGTTGTTAAAAATGTAAAACAAAATTCGATTACCACATCCAAGGAAGGCAGCAGGAAAGGAAATTACCCACACTCGGCACGGGAAGGTAGTGGCGAAAAATAACGTCTTTTTTTGTTTAGTTTTACTAGAAAGAGAGAATACTATAGAAATATTTTACATGCCTTCTTTACTGTGAAATGGGAAGTTAGTGTATGCTACAAAAGTTCTCTTTACTCACAAGTCTAGTACATCTTCTAACAAAACACTGCGCTTCCAATCGTGTCAGGAATGCATCTTATCGGCGTCAACCAAAAAAAATATCTTCTCTCTCGCTAGAAGAAGATCCGTTGAGTAGCCGTTAATGATCGCATGACTGGCCAAGCGCAGTGCCTAGCAAATGTTGAAGAGTTAACCAAAGAATTTATGAACATGTGTTGGGGTTGGTTTTGCTAATATATGAACGGATATTTGAATTTTTTTAAGCAAGTTCACCCTAAGCAAGGCAGTAAAGCCACTAAGACACAAGCGGTTACTGGGTGTGGAAATATGAGAAAGCTGTAACATTACTAAGGAGTGAGAACAAAGAGTAATCAGAATGACAGCAAATAGCGATTAACCATTTATATTTTTCAAGATAAAAGTTGACTGTAAAACATGGAACCGGAAGAGAGTTCAGCAAGCGGGAATTGGGCGAAAAGAAACTCTTAGCATAGAACTTACGGTTACAACTAGCTAGCTCAAATTGATGAGACCTCTTCGCAGGTCTAGACTGCGATTAAATGCGTCTTTGATCATCTTAATACGACTTCGGATCGCAATGCCCCACTTTCCACTGTTATTTAAATTTCTGTACCTTCTTGATTTTAGCATCCTCGACCTGAAATTTGCATTTCGGACATAATCACGCATTCTGTCTTCTTGTAATTTATTCTTATTCCCTTCTTCACGCTTTAGTTCGCTACCTTCATAAGATTCTGGCCGCCAATAATTCATCCTGGTAAAACTTCTAATTCTCACGGAATTGTCTCGCTATATAAGTTGAATAGTAGCAATAGCATAGCTGGCTGCTGGATTTGAAGATACCTGTCTACTAGAGCAGCTAGCCAATCACTATTGCAGACGCTTGATCATTTGTGTTTATTCAACACCCAGGGAGCCCAACTATAACTATGCCGAGGAAACCTTAGTTACAGTTTCTGGGAAAGAGCGTGTTATCTAGCGTGATCAACAATTTTGAATAAGGCCAACACGCTCAAGCCCTCAGCCACGTTGACTTGTGACTTCCTGCTAGGTTCCGTCTACACAATTTCACTTACAAGGCTTAGGTAAACCCGTGCTATGGTTTTCAGGTACTTTCCAAAGGTGCCGCACGATGAGATCGACCCGTCCATTCCGATAATATCAGGAAGTCTCCTTCCTGACAAATCGACTATGGTGAGATTCGAACCCGGGTTCCATTGTCAGGACATGAACGTTCTAATCAATCGGTTACGTGCCCATAAAGTTGAATAAACCCGGTGAGAAGATACGTTCTTGTTTTACACCCATTTCTATTTTTGCATACCTGCTGCTTTCATCTTCTGTCCGTATTCAGGCGGTTTGCTGCCAGTATAGACTCTTGATTAATGTCTTTCCCGAAGATCAAGTTTGCTGGCCAGCTCTAACAGGTCTTTGTGGCATACTTTGTCGAACGCCTTTGCGCTTGTCTGTAAAACACAGATACACGCCCTTCTGATAACATTCTGAGCATAACTATCACGTTCCTTGTTCCGGTGTCTCTGACAAACCCGCACTGTTCTTATCCTATCTCTGGCCTGATTCTGCTGTGTACTCTATTTATCAGAATTCAGATGTTGTTACCAATCTAGAAATGTTCTGAGAATAATCTGAATGAACGTTAAAACACTAGTAACGCTATAACGTTAATCTAATATTGTTTAACAACAGAGAAAGGCTTATATCGTTACTGTCATAATTTATGTCTTGATATAAGGTACATACGTATCTATATACTCTATATAGAATGTCGTTATCTTCAGCTGTGGTTTAAGAGGAAAATGAAAACTGCAAAAAGAAAAGAAAAAAAAGAACTGGCTAGAATTTGGGTGTTTTGTATTATATCAATCGTCTGCCTCATTTTGGTGTGTTGTTTAAGGTTTGGTTTGGTTTGTTTTATTTTACGGCATATCAACCTCAATGAGTTATTTAATGGCGACAATTTTTTTTACTTCTGATAATATCTTTTTTTTTTTTTGTATTGCTAGTAATGTATATACTGTAATATCATTTTTTCAAAAACGTCCAGCTGACAACATTATTATTTCAAAAACTTTTAGCTGTCAATACTATTTTTTCCAAAAACGTATAGCCGGCAAAACTCTTCCTTCAAAAAAAAAAAAAAACGTATAGCTGGTAACATTATTTTTTCAAAAACGTATTATCAGAGGCCTTGCTTTTGGACGTAGTTTATCGTCTTACCCAGGACGTGGATGTAGTTTATCTTCATACCCAGGACGCGGACGTAGTCTGAGTGTTAACTATTTGCCCAAAGGTGGGGCTCTAACAGGTGCTACCACCCGTGGTTAGGGTGAACCTAAGAGCACTAACAAATAAGAGGTGGTTTCAAACTCCTCAATACCTCCTGATCAGAGGCCTTGCTGTTTATCGTCTTACCCAGGAAGCGGATGTAGTTTTTTCGTCATACCCAGGACGTATAGTCGTTTAAGTGGCATTCCTTGAAAGTTTTGTTTATTAGTACACCATTACATATTGATATTTCTTGATAATCTTTTTAATGTTTGTTCGATGATCAGCTTCAATTTTTTAAGCTACTTGGCACCACACATGTCAAACAGAAAGGAACTTAACGATGAAATTTAAGTTTAATTCAACGTTATGAAAGATCTAGTCAGTCAATTATGTGCCATGCGTGATACACGCTTAGGTGATCATGTATCTTTCGATAGATGGTCACCTAAAAAAATCTGCGGGAAACAAAAAACTGCCTCGTCAGTCATGACGTGGCAGTTTTTTTTTCTTTCCCGCAGTAGGTTGCTATTTCTATCTGTGGTAGACCAGTTGCCACCCTAGGCTATATAACCCGATCTGTCCTCCTATTTATCCATAGCTGGGGGAGAATAAGAGGATTCATACCTATCCCAAGGGTATTAGCATGTAAGTGTATGTAATAGATTCGACTGGAATTCGAAGTCGGGAGAGCCGTGTTCGAATTCCTGTTCGAATTGAAAGACCTATCAGTATTTAATAAGTACTTGATTTTATTCCTTTACATAACTTATACTTATTGTCGTGTTGTTGCTATTCTTCTTCTTCTTCTTCTTCTTATTATTATTATTATTAGTAGTAGTAGTAGTAGTAGTAGTAGTGCCGTTTCTCTTCAAGAAATGGACAATCATGACTTTTACCAAAATCCATATCCTTGTTTATCCCCTTGTTATTCCACTCAGCCCCTTTTCTTTCATACATTCACAGAAGCTCGTTAGGGAGATTACTCAGTGATTCCCCCCTTCTCCCCCTTCTCCCCCTCACACTCTCTCTCTCTCTCTTGACATTAATGTATCCTGTGAGTGTCACATTCTCCAAACCCTCTTTCTTCATTATGCGTCCCAGAATTTTAAACTGTTTTCTTAACCCTAATCACAAATGTCCCTTTTCCTTTTCCTTTCCACTTGCTTAAGACTTCCTCGTTGCTCACATTTTCCGTCCATGATATTCTCAGCATCGATCTTTACAACCATTTCTCTGCTACCTCAAGACTTTTAATTCGTCTGCGAGGAAATACTCCAGCATTCACTGCCATTATAGGTGCATGGATATCATTGTTTTTCTTCGTATTATTTTTCTTCTTATTTTTCTTTTTTTATTTTATTTTATTTTTTCCAGTTACCGATCTATAGATAGGTGACCGCTGGGGAATACCATGGGCAGTAACTTTCGATGTGCCGGTGGTGTAATGGATTTGTTATATTCAGTCACGCGCAAATAGCCCTGGGGAAAGGCATGAAACCACTTCTTCTACTTCCATCTATGGGTTAATTAGTAAGAGTTGTATAACTAAATCATTATTTTCCCCACTACAAAGTAACACAATGCAAAAATATATTCTAGCTTTAAATAATCTGCAAAAGGGTGATAAGTCGTAAAAAAGCGAATCAATCAATCAATCAATCAATCAATCAATCAATCAGTCAACAACAATCTGTACAATAACCGTCATCATTATCATCATCAAATAAGGATACTTATTCAGGATATTCAGGTAGAAAACCTTTTTTTCGTATATCAATCTGAATTACCACCATTTTCTTCTTATTGCCTGATTGAGCTATTGTGTTATTAGCTTGAGATCAAGTGGCAGCAGGTCTTATAGAAACGTTCTCTTCTGTATTCTTGCAGATTTTGGTAAAGTTGAGATTTTAGTAAACCTACGATTTTGATCATCACCTTCATTTTTCACACCTTCTTTTTCAATTTTCCTGCACGCGAAGAATTTTTTGATTTGTTTTCTGAGTATTTTGTGATAGATTCTATTTCACGCATATGCCTTTGGGCTTCTGAATCAACTTACATTCATTTCACTCTTCCGAATGTATCTTTGCACCTATCCAGTCATACCCCTTTTTATATAAGCTTTTGTTCTAAGATTATTGTTATTACTTATTATTATTGCTCGTATCTTCCCACACATATCCCACGTTTCCTGCCCACGTCTAATTTTTTCGCTGCTATCAACTGCATTGAAATCTACAGCCTCTTGGTTAATTTCACATTTTCTCTTCATATTTTTTGGTACGATGCTATAATCATCGGAGTATTGCGATCCAAAGCTTATTACGAAGACACGTACGAATAAGAATTATAATTAAAGAGACTTGGAAATAAAAGTAAGCACTAATATCAGTAATAAGACAAATCTAAATTATTATTATTTCTAACAATTAGGAAGAGACGTGATAGCGTAGAGAGAGTGATGCCTTCGTATATGTATATGTATATGTATAGCTGGCCACTCGTATTCGAGGATACCCGTCTGCTATGGCGGCTAGCCAATCCCTATTGCAGACGTTTGCTCAGGTGCATTTGGGTTTATTCAACACCCACAGAGCCAACCTGTGGTTTATACTGCAACTATGCTAAGCAGACATTTTTGGGGAAAGAGCGTGTTATCTAACGTGATCAACAATTTGAACTAGGCCAGCACACTCAAACTCTCGGGCACGATGACTTGTGATTTCGTGCTAGCACAGCTATCGACAGCTCGCTCCCTCTACGCAAATTTCCCTCACAAGGCTTGGGTCAACACGTGGTATGGTTTTCAGGTACTTTCCAAATGTGACGCACGCTGGGAACGACCCTCTCCAGTCCGATAACATCAGGAAGTCTCCTTCCTGACAAATCGACTATGGCGGACGTTCTAACCACTCGGCCACGTGCCCATGGGTGATGCCTTCGAATCGTGAAAACAACATAAGTCTGACCATGTAAACAACCATCAGAAACCAAAACCCAATAGAAGGCCTAAGAACCACTCAAGGTAGATGTTTACTGTGTGATATTGTATGTGCGGAAAAAAAGGGCAAAATGTTATGCAGGAAAGAAAACGATTAAGCTTGAAGAGGTCAACTGGGGAAACATTATACCGAGAGTTTTTTTAACAATAGTATTCGCCCTGTACAAGGCCCGAAAGCCACTCAGGGTAGAGGATTATAGAATAAGAGGCCCAGTTTACGATGATGAATAGATGTGTGAATTGATAATAATGGTCGTTGGAACCAGTCTGATAGGAAGGATAATTATTAACCCTAGACTTGAAGAGGTAAATAATGTAGTGATCGTGAAACCACCCTGTCGGTGGTATGTTCCACAAAGTAGTAATTCTTGGGAAGAACCTTTCCGAGTGGAACTTACTTCTTACTAATCGAATACGAATAGAATGAGGATGGCTCATGCAAATAAACACTATACCTCCTACTTCTTCTTTAGCACGCTTGGGCGATCATGTCTTTTCTCGATTCATCATTGACTTGAATTCCCGCAATAGGAATTATATTTCTTTCAAACTTGAAGTATTATGCTGCCAGCATAATCCTTGAAGCTTAATAAAATCCTCTCGACTCCCAGCTACAAATACCCTCACCCATGAACAGACGCTAGAGGACTTGACCAGTTTCTTAGTCAGGAAACTAATTCGTATATCTGTGGTAATGATCGCTATATCTATTGTAGCAAAGTTTGTACATGTTAATACCTACAATCAAATAAGATCAAAAAACTATGAAAGACGTAGATGGTATAGCATCAGAGTAATTCTTCTTCTTCTTCTTTTTCTTCTTCTTCTTCTTCTTCTTCTTCTTCTTATTATTATTATTATTATTATTTATATCTTTTTTTGTGTATGCTATTTATGCATATCCACATTTCTCAACGGATTTCGATGAAATTGTATGCACATGTTGCAAATTTATTTATACAGATCAAGACTAACTGTTCAATCCTCAGACCCCCCCCCACCGAATTTGGCAGAAAACCAAGGAAAAAGTTATACGCGAACAAAATATTTACTGGATGTGCTGATGTTCTTTGTACTTAATGTAAAGCATAGCACATGTTACGAGGTTTATGTAGAGTGCTTGATAGCTTTCCTGAGATATTGGCATCACACAAAAAATTGCAAAAAAAATGAAAAAAATGTTTTTTTCGTACTACTTAAAAACTTGAATATCTTCCTCATTTTTTTCTTCTTCAAACATTTCGCAAAAAAAAAAATGCCTTCATGCAAAAAATAAGATACCGTAGTTTTAGTTCTGCTCGCTTGCCCGCGTATAACGAAAAACCAAAAAAACTGTTCAAAAACACCGTTTTTCGGCCATAACTGCTTGGTTTTTCATCCGATGCTTCCTAAATTTGCCATGTAATTTACATATAACACGCAAATTGTCTGGCGTGAATGTTTGGTTTAGAGAATTTCACTTAAGTGGATGAAATCTACGGCTAACTAGGTCCGAAATCGGCTTTTGCCATTTGGCCAACAGTTTCTTCCCTTGATTCCATGCTAAATTGGCATTCGCGTGACTTTTCATGCAGAGATTGTTTGAGAAGGATTATTGAAACGTTAAAAGTGAACATACCCGAAAAGCCTCTTAATCAACCCAGCTTTACAGTAAACGTGTGAATAAGGAGGAAGGGTTCATGCCTTTTCACTTGCCGTTGAATCAAGATCTAACGTTTCATCCCTGTTTTTGTTTCATTATTTGATTTGTGAACAATGCCATACTATTTGAAAGTTGTTACGGCCATAGGAAATTTACTGAATATCTAAAACATTGAAACAATTTCACCACGAGCAACTACCACAGTTTTATTGACGGAATTCCTTTATTAGGAACAATTAACGACTTGCGATGGACATTGCGAAAAAATGATGAGGGGGAGTAGCTTAGTAATACCAACGGCTGATGCATGCAAGCGGGGACGCAGGCAGACATTTCTAAACAGCGGGATGCGGCTATACTAGGCGGGGGTTGCAGTTATACAGTTCCAGCCAAGTACACCCAGGCAACGCCGGGTACCTCGGCTAGTTATTATTATTATTATTATTATTATTATTATTATTATTATTATTATTTTCCTTTGATTTCTGTTGTATATACGTTTCCTTCCGGGTCCTAACCAGAGACCTAAGATCAGAAACATTTTTTGATCTAAGAGCATATACATTTTCAATTGATAAATTCCTTAGTAAATTGTGAGCTGTATTTGCGAGAACAATGATTTGTATTTCTTTAAGCTATGGACAACCTGAAATCCCTTCAAATATATCTATCATAACCTTTTCCGATCAAACCGAGGACTACAACCATTACTGGAATCACTGATGTTTTTTTTATTTGCCAAATGTTTTAGATCTGCACTTCAAGATCCGTGTACTTTGATAGTTTTTGAAGATCTTCAGATACATTAGAGTCTGAAAGAATTGTCATTTCGTTAAGAAAACACATCCTTCCTGTAAGACTTTGATCCCTATGTGTGGAGGGGGTGTCGTCATCATCGTCGTCATCACCGTCGTCGTCGTATTTTCACTTTTAAAAACAGGGTTCGTTCAGAAATCAACGTATTGAAAGAGAGAATTCAGGATAGGTGCTAAAATTTTTAAGAAGGAACCTAACCTTAGAATAGATGAAACGGTATCGATATAACGATCAACCGGAAGATTTAAGATTAACTTAAACTAAAATGGCGTATTTATCATAATCACTGCTAAGTTGACGACAAGGACACAAATATGTATCAGCGAATGAGGATCGAACACTTGAATTACTTACAACGGTCAACTAGAATAGAACACTATTAACCTTACGCCGAAATGCTCATTTGGAAAGGAAACATTTTCGAATTGACTCTACAAAGGAGATTTGATGACAATCACTTGTGTCCTGTGAGCATGCGTAAACAATTAAATTAGACCTACAATTGAGATGTTCTGTAATTAATTTTATTTTGTTTAATCTGTGTAAGCTGGGATAGACATCTTTTCAGTCGAATATACTGTGGGACACGTATCCTCTCATCAATCTTCAGCTGGCGTAATCTACAAGCTTGGCAAATTGAACGCGAGATTTTCCACGATATTTCAGCCAATGAGAAGCATAGACCACTCAAAAAAAATGGGCGGGTGTGTGGCGTGTCGTAATGACAAGCACATTGAGAAATACGAAATCTACCAACATTGAAATACTAAGAAGTACTAACATTCAAGACGGTCGGCGCTTCTGTTATCTTTGGAGAGACGTAAAGTCATCAACATCATTCCCAAATTACCGTGTCCCTTCTTTTGAAACTAGCCGTGAAAATAGAGTGAACGATAGAGAAGAAGAGAGAGAGAGAGAGAGAGAGAAAGAAAGAAAGAGAGAGAGAAAGAAAGGATTTGTTCTAAGCGTTTCTACGAAGTAAAAAGAAGGAAAATAGTGAAGAACAAAGAGAAAAAAAAACAATTACATAATAATATTTTTTTTAACTACGTTTTACTTTCATATTGATTTTTAATTAGCTGACTTCTATTATATCTGAATTAAATTCAATTGACTTCCTTGTTTATGTACGCATTTGTAACATATATGAGGGCCATAATGCTGATGGAAATTTTTCAATTTATAAAATAAGCAGGGAAATTTTGCTTCCTAAAACAAAATAATCATGATGAGAAGAAAATTATTCGAATAAATAATAAGAGCATCATTTAAAATAAGCAGTATGTCGGAATGTAGAATTGATCGAAAAAGTTGAATATTATCCCTGGTATTCGGTTTGCGTGAATGCGACAAAAAATAGGTGTCAAAACGGAAAACGAAGTAATTCATTCACTACGTTGTCTTGACTTAAATACATTGTAATATCGTTCGGAACGGAGGCTATCGTCACTCTCCCCGGATTGCATAACTTTATAATCTGTGAAATTACATGCCTCGTTAGTTTTGGTTTGTTTTGGTTTACGGCACATCAACATCAATGGGTCATTTAATGCCGATATTTTTTATTTATTTATTTTTGTTTTTGGTAATATTTTTGTTTTGTCAAAAATCTATTTCTGTTAATATTTTTTACCTCAAAAATGTATAGCTGGTAATATTATTTTTTCAAAAACGTATAGCGGGTAATATTATTTTTTTAAAACGTATAGCTGATAATAATATTTCTTCAAAAACGTAGAACTGGTAATATTATTTTTTTCAAAAAAAATATAGCTGGTAATATTATTTTTGAAAAACGTATAACCAGCAACACTATTCTTTCAAAAAAAAGTATAGCTTGTAATATTTTTTCAAAAATGTACAGCTGGCAACATAATTTTTTAAAAACGTATTATCAGAGGCTTGCTGCTGGACGCAGTCCATCGTCACACCTAGAACGCAGATGCAGTTTATCGTCATACCCAGGATGCGGATGTAGTTTATCGTCATACCCAGGACGCGGATGTAGTTTATCGTCATACCCAGGATGCGGATGTAGTTTATCGTCATACCCAGGACGCGGATGTAGTTTTTGTCATACCCAGGACGAACATGCCTCGTTGGAAAAGATTTGTTTTAATGCCATACGTGATATACGCATAGGCGATCATATATCTTTCGATACATGACTGACGAGGCAGATTTTTTTCCCGCGGTAGGTTGCCATTTCTTTCAGCGCTAGACTAGTTGCCATCCAGGGCTATAGAACCAACACTGCTATTTGCCCTTAGCTGGGAGAAGAAGGGGATTCATACCTTTCCCATGGGTATTAGCACGTAAGTAAATGTAATGGATTCGACTAGAATACGAACTCAGCTCTCCGATTCCTCAATCCTAGCCGCTAGCCATTATTCCACCGTAGTAGAATTATATTCAGTCTCTTCCACGGTTTGGAATTCAGACATGTTCTTCTCTTAGATTAGTTGCTACCCGAGGCTAAGGAGCCCCTTCTACATCTAGGATGGGAGTGGGCAAGAAGAGGATTCATGCCTTTTCCAAGTGTGAAAGTGAACATTACAGATTCGAGCGATTATATTTTCTGCCTCGATAACCAAGTTCTTTAGAAGTTACTAAAAAAAAAATCAAAATCAAATCCAAACTAGATGCTTCAAAGTCTGTCTATATTTCTGAGATGAGGTATTATGTACATTATTTACATTATTCGGACTATTGTCCTCATTTTTGTCGCCATATTTATCACAACGTTTCGGCCGTTGTACGCTCCGGCCTTCTTCAGGTGGTTGGAATGTCGAACTGAACCCTTTATTTCGCTCACCGGGGTAGACTATTCTAGTTCCACGTGCCATGTTTGATGGATGTCAGTTATCAGTTATCTCCTGTGAATTTCCCTCTGAAAGTTCTCCACTGCCTTAACCGGGTATTGAACGTTGTGAGAAATATGGTGACAAAGATGCGGACAATATTCCGAATAATGTAAATAATGTAGATGCTTCAAATTCAAACGCTTATACCTGTTTCGACAAAGGTAATAGATTGATTCGTTTCTTGATTGATTCGTTTTTTACGGCTTATCAACCAATTGCTGGTTATTTATAGCCAAAAAATATTTTTAGATTCTAATTTATTTTTTTTGAGATAATAATGGTTTAGTGTAACAACTTTTACTGATTAAACCATCGCTGGGAGAGAAGAGGCGGATGCATACATTTGCCATGTGTATTTTCGCGTAAGTACATATAAGCAACCCGATGGGAATTGGAACTCGGCTCCCCGCTTAACAATTATCCATTAAACCCGCGCATCTCCAAGCTTACAGAACCCGGTATTCACAAGCAATGTAAACAGAGATTGAGGTCGCTGTAGAGGAGGATCATCAGTATTACTATCAAAAACGACGATCGAAAGAATAATCATCATCTCTTGATTATCACTTCATCGTACCGAGATACACTTCAACGGCATCGACCTGACAACGACTAATTATTTCCGATGATCTATGTATGTATATATTTTCCTTTTCTTTTTTTTAAAAATAATTTCAGCCCGAGCAAGGCGATAATGCCACTAGGTCACAAGGGCTTACTGAGACTGAAAGAGAATGAGAAAACTTTAGCGATCAGAAAGGACAATAAAAGAACAGAGACCCAGAAAGGCAGAAGATGACGATTGGCGTTGCATTGAACTGTGTGAAAATTATTTCTGGAAGTGATGTGGATTCCAGGTTGAAATCCGGTACCAATAAATAACAAACGCCAAGAATAAATATATGAAAATAATGTATTAACGTAATAATACAAACTGGTAATGCAGGTTAGTAGTTCCAGGAATGCGGGTTAGTAGCAAAATATATATACAGTCTTTGATAGTGAAGTATCGCTGTATGACTTCTTACTGAGTCTACGTGCTCGCTCACTCTGACTCCTACAACGCTGTTACCTCACCCCTCACTCTTCCGGTTACCTACAACCTTTTACTCTGTCACTCTGGACTCGACTCTTCAGTCTTGCTCTCTCGGGTCTTCACGAAGCCGTAGTATATGGATATACTGGGTGAGTCCATTTGTGTAAAAAAGGGGAGAACCCCTCAACAGGAAGGGAATCAAGAAATCGGAAGGGAGTTTCGCAGGTGGGAAGTGCAAAAAAATGAAACTATTAGAATAGAAGATACGGTTGCATCTAACTAGTTCAACACTAAAACGGGGAGACTTATTTTCCAATCTTGTAGCGCGCTTAATTTCATGCAGTCGAGGCAGCAAGGAAGAAATCGCATTACAACAGTTGTCATAAAAATATGTGGACTAAAGACAGAGGGAAGGCATGTCACATTGATGAGAAAGTGACTGAAGCCGAAATGACAGATTCAGATTAATTACATAGCATACTCTTCTCTAGCCAAGAAACTCGAGATATAATAAGTGCCTCAGTCTAGATATGGCTGCAATGTTCAATGAATGAAAAAAACGGTGGATTTATAAATATGCAAGATGGATCTATCTAGCTCGCTATCTAATCATCCTCAAACGAACATTCTGAGTGCTTATTACCAATCCATTTCTGCCATCCATAGCTTTATCCATGTTGTGGATTCCGGGATTAAATCCGGTCTCAAAATGAATGACAAACGCAGGAATGCAATATAGCAAATAAATGTATTGACGTAATAATATAATTGGTAATACGGTTAGTAGATCCAGAAATGCGGTTAGTAGCAATAATAATATATATATACAGTCTGGGAAATTCAGTATCGAAGTATGACTTCCTTCTGAGTCTACGTGCTCTCAACTGTGACTCCTACAAAGCGGTTACCTCACACTCTCACTGTCTCACTGTATCAGTGTATCTCTGTTACTCACTCTGCCTTAGGTATTCACCGGCAGCAGTACAAGTACACACTGGTCAAGTCCACTTGTATGAAAAGGGATGGACCCCATAACAATCCAGTTTTTCGTTTCTAATTCCAGTGTCAGCCAAAACTTCTTGATGGCCTAATTCTTGGATCCCATATTATAAGCTGGTGCAATTTTTTTTTCTTTTCTAGCAATGACCACTAAATCACACCCAACTTTCACAATAATTTTAATAAGTTGCCACATGGTTCTTCGTTGGGCTATACAGTCACCAGCTAATATTTAGCACTGGTTCCAGTCGTCGAGTGTATGCATCATTTTTTAACAGCCTCACCCGATAAAAATAGAGCCCCGCCATCAAACGCATTTTCTTTTGTTGATGTTGTTAGACGTAGCGATTCGGTGACAAGAATAACCAAACAAGTTATGTTGTGTAACGAGGCGTACATAATACAGACTGTCTTTCATAGGTTATACTGCTATTCAGTAAATGACAAACTAAAGAAAGCATGCTCTCTGCATACAAAAAAGGACATTTGGTTGTATTTACTACAACGGACGAGTAAGGAATTTGATACGAAAGATGAGCTAAAAGTGTAATCGCTTAGGCTGCGAAACAAATTAGCGACAGTAAAGTAAAAAGAAAAAAAAGTCAAATTAATGGTCGTTTCATTCAACCATAAAAAATGTTAACAATATGTGCTTGTCGTCTGTAAATGAAAAAAATATTTGAAGTTAACTTAAGAGATTTCTATCTAGTCTTACTTTATAAATCGCTCTCGAATATTACAAACAAGAATAGAAAAAATAAAAAAAAATAGTGTTTTTGAAATCCTATATCCATTTGTTTACTTCTTTCGAAATTCGAAATGAAAAAAATCAGTAGGGATTTTTTGGACTCTTCTCATGTCCTACGTATTCCAAATTTAAGAAGTTCGATTTCGCTTTTTTTTTTTTTTTTTTTTAAAACCGCTGCTTTGTATAACAGACTCCGCCATGTATCTCTCCTCGAACACTAGGATCTTAAACTCTAAAAGTCAAGGGTCCATCGTAACATATTCTCTATATGCTCATAATCTTAATAACCTAACACCTACTCTTACACTTAAATCAACACAGATTCTGTAACTTTCTATGTTGAGCTACACTAGAGCCTAGTATTAGGTAAACATTAGTAAAAATAAAACAAGATAGTTCTCAGGTATCATGTATCCTATAATACATACTGAAACGCTTCCAAAATTTTTGTTGGCGAAGCAAAGCTACAATATGAAATGCTGAAAATAAATGTTGAGTAGAATGTCAAGCAAAATGACGTTATGGTACAAATATATAAATTTCAATATAATGTACAACACCCTTCCAGGTTGTCCAAGACATCCAACACAGAGGCTGTTCAATGAATATCGCTTCGATCTCAGATCTGCCATATCCAACGGTGTGATTTAATTTTGATCATAAGGAGGTCAAGATCGAATCGTCGCAGGTATGTTCGTGTTGGGTGGGTACAAACAGGGCGAAGGCGTACAGGGAAAAAAAATGACACTCGGATAAATTGAACAAAAGTAAATACTGTTTTTATATCTCCGTTCAATAAATGGTTTATATCAGAGTTCGCTTGCAATTAATTATCAGTCCAACCCGCATCTAAATCGAAAGTGTTATTATTGTTGTTGACTTAGCAAAGTTTTGATTGCTGCTTTGATAAAGTTTGGCACAAGGCTGAAGTCGGAGGCTTTCGTCGGCAGATAATCACGTGGGCCTCTCTCTTGTTTCTGACGATCAAAGTGATGATGAAACAGTATCATGGGAAAAAGCTGAGAAGTCTATTGAAACACTACTCAAATTCATTGAGCAAAACTCTTGTTTCAATGACCACTGGAATATCCAGACACGCACATTACAAAATGGAATTATCAAAAAGAATCTGCCCAATCGTAAAGTGAAAGAATGTCGTACTCGCGGCAAAAGCGTCATTGAAACAACTGTCATGGACGCAAAGGAAGAACGCAGCGAATTTCAGGAAGTTCTGACAATGGACGAATGATAAATTTATAACTTTCGTAAATTTTGAAACATTTCAAAAATTGTCTTAGTTTTTCACAAATTACAATATTTGTTTAGCCCAATTGTTTTTCATTACTATTGGTTTCATTACTATTTTTTGTATATTTATGTATTCAATCCACACTTTAAATAAAAACGAATCAACGTTACAAACTACCTTTTGTATCCTAAACTCTAAAACTTAATAACAATTTTAAGCTTGCCACAGCAGCCTTTTCTTCCTCGAATTCGTACCCTCAATACCGAACATCACGGAGTTGTACTGTATTATCTATCTATCTATCTATCTATCTATATATATATATATATATATATATATATATATATAGAGAGAGAGAGAGAGAGAACCTTTTGTTTTACATCCATTTTTTACAGCATTTCAGTTTATTCACAATGTATCAGTTATGTTCGTTTGATTCAATCACCCACATGCCGCTTAATCTCTGAAGACGTGGAAATACCAGGTTGTGCTGAAAAGTGTTCATTTTTCCAGGTATTAGGAAGTGGATTAGGTGGAGAAACGTTCACCACACTCTCGTAAAGTCTCCTTTAACCTAAGATGATTTCACATTAATTCTTAATCTTCATCCTCTATACGACGTGTCCCTGCAGTCCATGCTTGATGATGGCTCTCATCAACTTCCTGTCCTTTATCGCTCTTAATAAAGTTTTTTTTCCTATCTCCTAATCCACGTTCAAATAACCATTTACACGAGCTCGTTAGGTAAGTCATTCACTGCTTTCCTGTCTTTCTTGGTTCTAGTGCGTCCATTGAGTGTCAAATTCCTCGCCCTCAAATCTTTCTTTTTTTTTATTCTTCTTTCTGTCTATGGTCTATTATTTCCTATTATTAAAGCTTCATCTTTCCTCCTTCGTCTTCACATAAGCAAAGTTCTTAAACACAATCATCTCCACCTATTACAATTGTCAATTATGCACATACGAAAATTCCGACGATTTTCCTATCAGTGAATTTTTGCCCTTATTTCAATGAAATTTCTTCACGCCCTTCACCTCAATTTTTTATTCTTAGCTTACGCTCTCATTATTTTCTTTGTTTGTTTGTTTGCTTCTTTCTTTCTTCTTCTAATTCTCCTTCTATCTTACGCTTCGTTTTCCTCTTTTCAATGTTTTCATACGTTTTCTTTTTCTTTCTTTCATTCTTTTCTTACACTCTATGTGAAGCTAATAATCATTTTCATTTGTTGTCAATTCGTTGAAATGTTTCCCTGCTGCTCTCTTTGAGGTCTGTACGACGGGTTATATTCCATTTCCCTGGAGCTTCATATAACTATCCCACCCGTTCACCAATTGCTAGGCACACATCTGTATCACTCATCTCATCTATTTTCCCTTGGCTCATCATCATTTCCCTTTGGCGTACAAAACACTGCAGTCTGTGGCATATTGATCATCTTTCAGCTATTATATCTGATCCCACAAAAGTCGATATATAAAATTACTGCATCCTGTAGTCCGTTAGATCTCTTCCGGTTTAAGATTTATTTTATATTTTTACGTAATTTCTGTTTCATAATAACGTTCTTTTTTTACGTTTTTTGTTTTAGCACTTTCTTTCTTTTTTTCTTTTTTTTTGTTGTTGACTATTTTCTTTTTATTTCTGTTTTTTGTTTGGAACCATTTCCTTTTTCTTTCTTGAACACACCTAATGTGTTTTATTTATTTTGGATAATTTTACAGTGTCATATTTTCTTAGTAAATTTTATCTTTCTTATTTCTTCACCTAGAGGGAATACATATATACATACATATCTCTTTCTCCCTCTCTCTCCCTCGTTCTGTCTCTCTCTCCCCCTCTCTTTTCCTCTGTCTGTCTCTTTCCAAATATATATATATATATATATATATATATGTGTGTGTGTGTGTGTGTGTGTGTGTGTGTGTGTGTTTGTTTGTGTTTGACTGTGTGGGAGTGTGCCGGTGTCTGTTTATATTCGTAAGTATTTATATCTGTGTGCATATATATATATATATTTATATCTGTGTGCATATATATATATATATGCGTGATGCGTATGTATGTATATATGTGGGTGTATGTATGCATTTGTAGATGTATACATATATATATGTGTGTGCGCGTGTATGTTCTAATAATATTTCTGTGCTTAAAAAACTATTTCTAACGTCAAAAAAAAACCCCACTTCATACGAACTATCCCAATATTTTAAACTCTATGTTATTTGAATATCAGGTATTCAAACATGATATATATATATACATATATATATATATATATATATATATATATATATAGTTATGGATAAAAGTGTTGAATATCCGTTGATCAAGAATATGCTAATATGATAGTCAACATAGAGGTCAACATAGAGGTCAACATCGAGTGACAACAGTCTGTTTAATTATTGTACTCAGTGGTCGGGAGATTACATTCCAGCATTAAACAGACTGCAATCACACGGTATTGACTTCAGTTTCTAATCACACACACACACGCAAACACATATATCTATTTATCTATCTATCTATGTTATGGGATCTTACCCATAATAATAATAATTGACTATTCCATACTTAATAAATACGGCGCCTCAGGAGTAGGGAAGGAGTCAGTCAGTTCACCTCTGAACTGACTGCACGGTTCAACTCTCTTCCTACGGGCGAGAGGAACCCGAAGGAGGCTACGCCGAAGGGCGGAGTCTCCTTCGGGGAGGTTAAACCGGCCCTGAATCCGTTTATACGGGTTCAAATGGGCTATTTTTTGGCCGAGCCTAATGGCTCGGGAATGCCCACGTTAAAAAGGCCTTGTGCCACATGACACCCTCGTGGGGGGGTGACTGAATATTGTCAGTCGTTCACCTCTGAACTGACTGCACGGTTCAACTCTCTTCCTACGGGCGAGAGGAACCCGAAGGAGGCTACGCCGAAGGGCGGAGTCTCCTTCGGGGAGGTTCGCTCTGGCCCTGAAACCCGTTTATACGGGTTCAAATGGAGCTATTTTTGGGCCGAGCCCACGGGCTCGGGAATTCCCACGTTAAAAAAAAGGCCTTGTGTCACATGACACCCTCGTGGGGGGTGACTGAATATTGTCAGTCGTTCACCTCTGAACCGACTGCACGGTTAAACTCTCTTCCTACGGGCGAGAGGAACCCGAAGGAGGCTACGCCGAAGGGCGGAGTCTCCTTCGGGGAGGTAAACCGGCCCTGGACCCGTTCATACGGGTTCAAATGGGCTATTTTTGGCCGAGCCTAATGGCTCGGGAATGCCCACGTTAAAAAGGCCTTGTGCCATATGACACCCTCGTGGGGGTGACTGAATATTGTCAGTCGTTCACCTCTGAACCGACTGCACGGTTAAACTCTCTTCCTACGGGCGAGAGGAACCCGAAGGAGGCTACGCCGAAGGGCGGAGTCTCCTTCGGGGAGGTTAAACCCGGCCCTGGACCCGTTCATACGGGTTCAAATGGGCTATTTTTTGGCCGAGCCTAATGGCTCGGGAATTCCCACGTTAAAAAGGCCTTGTGCCATATGACACCCTCGTGGGGGGGTGACTGAATATTGTCAGTCGTTCACCTCTGAACCGACTGCACGGTTAAACTCTCTTCCTACGGGCGGGAGGAACCCGAAGGAGGCTACGCCGAAGGGCGGAGTCTCCTTCGGGGAGGTTAAACCGGCCCAGAACCCGTTTATGCGGGTTCAAATGGGCTATTTTTTTTGGCCGGGCCTAATGGCTCGGGAATGCCCACGTTAAAAAAGGCCTTGTGCCATATGACACCCTCGTGGGGGGGTGACTGAATATTGTCAGTCGTTCACCTCTGAACCGACTGCACGGTTAAACTCTCTTCCTACGGGCGAGAGGAACCCGAAGGAGGCTACGCCGAAGGGCGGAGTCTCCTTCGGGAGGTTAAACTCGGCCCAGAACCCGTTCATACGGGTTCAAATGGGCTATTTTTTTGGGCCGAGCCTAATGGCTTGGGAATGCCCACGTTAAAAAGGCCTTGTGCCATATGACACCCTCGTGGGGGGGTGACTGAATATTGTCAGTCGTTCACTTTCTGAACCGACTGCTCGGTTTAAACTCTCTTCCTACGGGCGGGAGGAACCCGAAGGAGGCTACGCCGAAGGGCGGAGTCTCCTTCGGGGAGGTTAACTCGGCCCAGAACCCGTTTATACGGGTTCAAATGGGCTATTTTTTGGCCGAGCCTAATGGCTCGGGAATGCCCACGTTAAAAAGGCCTTGTGCCACATGACACCCTCGTGGGGGGGGTGACTGAATATCGTCAGTCGTTCACCTCTGAACTGACTGCACGGTTCAACTCTCTTCCTACGGGCGAGAGGAACCCGAAGGAGGCTACGCCGAAGGGCGGAGTCTCCTTCGGGGAGGTAAAACCGGCCCAGAACCCGTTTATACGGGTTCAAATGGGCTATTTTTTGCCGAGCCTAATGGCTTGTAAATGCCCACGTTAAAAAGGCCTTGTGCCCATGACACCCTCGTGGGGGGGTGACTGAATATTGTCAGTCGTTCACTTTTGAACCGACTCCTCGGTTTGAACTCTCTTCCTACGGGCGGGGAGGAACCTGAAGGAGGCTACGCCGAAGGGCGGAGTCTCCTTCGGGAGGTAAACTCGGCCCTGAACCCGTTTATACGGGTTCAAATGGGCTATTTTTTGGCCGAGCCTAATGGCTCGGGAATGCCCACATTAAAAAGGCCTTGTGCCACATGACACCCTCGTGGGGGGGTGACTCAATATCGTCAGTCGTTCACCTCTGAACTGACTGCACGGTTCAACTCTCTTCCTACGGGCGGGAGGAACCCGAAGGAGGCTACGCCGAAGGGCGGAGTCTCCTTCGGGGAGGTAAAACCGGCCCAGAACCCGTTTATACGGGTTCAAATGGGCTATTTTTTGGCCGAGCCTAATGGCTTGTAAATGCCCACGTTAAAAAGGCCTTGTGCCACATGACACCCTCGTGGGGGGTGACTGAATATTGTCAGTCGTTCACTTTTGAACTGACTCTCGGTTGAACTCTCTTCCTACGGGCGGGGAGGAACCCGAAGGAGGCTACGCCGAAGGGCGGAGTCTCCTTCGGGGGAGGTAAAACCGGCCCTGAACCCGTTTATACGGGTTCAAATGGGCTATTTTTTGGCCGAGCCTAATGGCTCAGGGAATGCCCACATTAAAAAGGCCTTGTGCCACATGACACCCTCGTGGGGGTGACTGAATATCGTCAGTCGTTCACCTCTGAACTGACTGTTCGGTTCAACTCTCTTCCTACGGGCGGGAGGAACCCGAAGGAGGCTACGCCGAAGGGCGGAGTCTCCTTCGGGGAGGTTTAACTCGGCCCAGAACCCGTTTATACGGGTTCAAATGGGCTATTTTTTGGCCGAGCCTAATGGCTCGGGAACGCCCACGTTAAAAGGCCTTGTGCCACATGACACCCTCGTGGGGGGTGACTGAATATCGTCAGTCGTTCAGTTCTGAACTGACTTCACGGTTCAACTCTCTTCCTACGGGCGGGAGGAACCCGAAGGAGGCTACGCCGAAGGGCGGAGTCTCCTTCGGGGAGGTAAACTCGGCCCTGGAACCCGTTTATACGGGTTCAAATGGGCTATTTTTTAGCCGAGCCTAATGGCTCAGGAATGCCCACGTTAAAAAGGCCTTGTGCCACATGACACCCTCGTGGGGGTGACTGAATATCGTCAGTCGTTCACTTTTGAAGCGACTGTTCGGTTCAACTCTCTTCCTACGGGGCGAGAGGAACCCGAAGGAGGCTACGCCGAAGGGCGGAGTCTCCTTCGGGAGGTTAAACTGGCCCTGGACCCGTTCATACGGGTTCAAATGGGCTACGCCGAAGGGCGGCCGAGCCTAATGGCTCAGAACCCGGGAATGCCCTAATGGTTAAAAAAGGCCTTGTGCCACATGACACCCTCGTGGGGGTGACTGAATATTGTCAGTCGTTCAAGTTTTGAACTGACTGCACGGTTGTACTCTCTTCCTACGGGCGGGAGGAACCCGAAGGAGGCTACGCCGAAGGGCGGAGTCTCCTTCGGGGAGGTTCGCTCGGCCCAGAACCCGTTTATACGGGTTCAAATGGGCTATTTTTGGCCGAGCCTAATGGCTCGGGAATGCCCACGTTAAAAGGCCTTGTGCCACATGACACCCTCGTGGGGGTGACTGAATATCGTCAGTCGTTCAAGTTTTGAACTGACTGCACGGTTGTACTCTCTTCCTACGGGCGAGAGGAACCCGAAGGAGGCTACGCCGAAGGGCGGAGTCTCCTTCGGGGAGGGGTCGCTCGGCCCAGAACCCGTTTATACGGGTTCAAATGGGCTATTTTTTGGCCGAGCCTAATGGCTCGGGAATGCCCACGTTAAAAAGGCCTTGTGCCACATGACACCCTCGTGGGGGGGTGACTGAATATCGTCAGTCGTTCAAGTTTTGAACTGACTGCACGGTTGTACTCTCTTCCTACGGGCGAGAGGAACCCGAAGGAGGCTACGCCGAAGGGCGGAGTCTCCTTCGGGGAGGTTAAACCGGCCCAGAACCCGTTTATACGGGTTCAAATGGGCTATTTTTTGGCCGAGCCTAATGGCTCGGGAATGCCCACGTTAAAAAGGCCTTGTGCCACATGACACCCTCGTGGGGGGGTGACTGAATATCGTCAGTCGTTCAAGTTTTGAACTGACTGCACGGTTGTACTCTCTTCCTACGGGCGAGAGAGGAACCCGAAGGAGGCTACGCCGAAGGGCGGAGTCTCCTTCGGGAGGTTAAACTCGGCCCAGAACCCGTTTATACTGGTTCAAATGGGCTATTTTTTTGGCCGATATTAATGGCTCGGGAATGCCCACGTTAAAAAGGCCTTGTGCCACATGACACCCTCGTGGGGGGGTGACTGAATATCGTCAGTCGTTCAAGTTTTGAACTGACTGCACGGTTGTACTCTTCCTTCCTACGGGCGAGAGGAACGCCCGAAGGAGGCGTTACGCCGAAGGGTTCGGAGTCTCCTTCGGTCGGGAGGGAGGCTACGCCGAAAGTCTCCTTCGGGGAGGTAAACTGGCCCAGAACCCGTTTATACGGGTTCAAATGGGCTATTTTTGGCCGAGCCTAATGGCTCGGGAATGCCCACGTTAAAAAGGCCTTGTGCCACATGACACCCTCGTGGGGGGTGACTGAATATTGTCAGTAGTTCAAGTTTTTGAACCGACTGCACGGTTAAACTTCTCTTCCTACGGGTCTCCTTCGGGGGAGGAACCCGAAGGAGGCTAACGCCGAAGGGCGGAGTCTCCTTCGTGGGGGGTGACTGAATATTGGGAGGAACCGACTGCTCGGCCCTGAACCCGTTTATACGGGTTCAAATGGGCTCTTTTTGGCCGAGCCTAATGGCTCGAGGAATTCCACGTTAAAAAGGCCTTGTGCCACATGACACCCTCGTGGGGGGTGACTGAATATCGTCAGTAGTTCAAGTTTTAAACCGACTGCACGGTTAAACTCTCTTCCTACGGGCGGGGAGGAACCCGAAGGAGGCTACGCCGAAGGGCGGAGTCTCCTTCGGGGAGGTAAACCGGCCCTGAACCCGTTTATACGGGTTCAAATGGGCTATTTTTGGCCGAGCCTAATGGCTCGGGAATTCCCACGTTAAAAAGGCCTTGTGCCACATGACACCCTCGTGGGGGTGACTGAATATTGTCAGTAGTTCAAGTTTTGAACCGACTGCACGGTTAAACTCTCTTCCTACGGGCGGGAGGAACCTGAAGGAAGGCTACGCCGAAGGGCCCGGAGTCAAATCCTTCGGGGAGATAACGTTAAAAAGGCCTTGTGCCATGACACCCTCGTGTGGGGGTGATATCGTCGGTCGTTCTGAAACGGCCCAGAACCCGTTGGGGGGTTTGAATATCGTCAGTCATACGGGTTCAAATGGGCTACGCCGAAGGGCGGAGTCTCCTTCGGGGAGGTTTCGGCCCAGAACCCGTTTTGGCCGAGCCTAATGGCTCGGGAATGCCCACGTTAAAAAGGCCTTTGCCACATGACACCCTCGTGGGGGATGACTGAATATCGTCAGTCGTTCAAGTTTTGAACTGACTGCACGGTTAAACTCTCTTCCTACGGGGAGAGGAACCCGAAGGAGGCTACGCCGAAGGGCGGAGTCTCCTTCGGGAGGTTAAACGGCCCAGAACCCGTTTATACGGGTTCAAATGGGCCATTTTTGGCCGAGCCTAATGGCTCGGGAATGCCCACGTTAAAAAGGCCTTGTGCCACATGACACCCTCGTGGGGGTGACTGAATATCGTCAGTCGTTCAAGTTTTGAACTGACTGCACGGTTAAACCGGCCTCTCTTCCTACGGGCGAGGAACCCGAAGGAGGCTACGCCGAAGGGCGGAGTCTCCTTCGGGAGGTAAATTGGCCCAGAACCCGTTTATACGGGTTCAAATGGGCTAGTTTTTTGGCCGAGCCTAATGGCTCGGGAATGCCCACGTTAAAAAGGCCTTGTGCCACATGACACCCTCGTGGGGGGTGACTGAATATTGTCAGTAGTTCAAGTTTTGAACAGACTGCACGGTTAAACTCTCTTCCTACGGGCGGGAGGAACCTGAAGGAGGCTACGCCGAAGGGCGGAGTCTCCTTCGGGAGGTAAACTCGGCCCTGAACCCGTTTATACGGGTTCAAATGGGCTATTTTTTGGCCGAGCCTAATGGCTCGGGAATTCCCACGTTAAAAAGGCCTTGTGCCACATGACACCCTCTTGGGGGGTGACTGAATATCGTCAGTAGTTCAAGTTTTAAACCGACTGCACGGTTAAACTCTCTTCCTACGGGCGGGAGGAACCCGAAGGATGCTACGCCGAAGGGCGGAGTCTCCTTCGGGAGGTAAAACTCGGCCCTGAACCCGTTTATACGGGTTCAAATGGCTATTTTTTGGCCGAGCCTAATAGCTCGGGAATTCCCCACGTTAAAAAGGCCTTGTGCCACATGACACCCTCGTGGGGTGTGACTGAATATTGTCAGTAGTTCAAGTTTTGAACCGACTGCACGGTTAAACTCTCTTCCTACGGGCGGGAGGAACCTGAAGGAGGCTACGCCGAAGGGCGGAGTCTCCTTCGGGGAGATAAAACCGGCCCAGAACCCGTTCATACGGGTTCAAATGGGCTATTTTTTGGCCGAGCCTAATGGCTCGGGAATTCCCACGTTAAAAAGGCCTTGTGCCACATGACACCCTCGTGGGGGGATGGCTGAATATCGTCAGTCGTTCAAGTTTTGAACTGACTGCACGGTTGTACTCTCTTCCTACGGGCGAGAGGAACCCGAAGGAGGCTACGCCGAAGGGCGGAGTCTCCTTCGGGGAGGTAAGCTCGGCCCAGAACCCGTTTATACGGGTTCAAATGGGCTATTTTTGGCCGAGCCTAATGGCTCGGGAATGCCCACGTTAAAAAAGCCTTGTGCCACATGACACCCTCGTGGGGGGTGACTGAATATCGTCAGTCGTTCAAGTTTTGAACTGACTGCACGGTTGTACTCTCTTCCTACGGGCGAGAGGAACCCGAAGGAGGCTACGCCGAAGGGCGGAGTCTCCTTCGGGAGGTTAACTCGGCCCAGAACCCGTTTATACGGGTTCAAATGGCTATTTTTGGCCGAGCCTAATGGCGGGAATTCCCACGTTAAAAAAGGCCTTGTGCCACATGACACCCTCGTGGGGGGGTGACTGAATATTGTCAGTAGTTCAAATTTTGAACCGACTACACGGTTGTACTCTCTTCCTACGGGCGGGAGGAACCCGAAGGAGGCTACGCCGAAGGGCGGAGTCTTCTTCGGGAGGTAAATCGGCCCTGAACCCGTTTATACGGGTTCGGATGGGCTATTTTTTGGCCGAGCCTAATGGCTCCGGGAATGCCCACGTTAAAAAGGCCTTGTGCCACATGACACCCTCGTGGGGGTGACTGAATATTGTCAGTAGTTCAAGTTTTGAACCGACTGCACGGTTAAACTCTCTTCCTACGGGCGGGAGGAACCCGAAGGAGGCTACGCCGAAGGGCGGAGTCTCCTTCGGGAGGTAAACTCGGCCCTGAACCCGTTTATACGGGTTCAAATGGGTTATTTTTTGGCCGAGCCTAATGGCGCGGGAATTCTCACGTTAAAAAGGCCTTGTGCCACATGACACCCTCGTGGGGGGTGACTGAATATTGTCAGTAGTTCAAGTTTTGAACCGACTGCACGGTTAAACTCTCTTCCTACGGGCGGGAGGAACCCGAAGGAGGCTACGCCGAAGGGCGGAGTCTCCTTCGGGGAGGTAAACTCGGCCCAGAACCCGTTTATACGTGTTCAAATGGGCTATTTTTGGCCGAGCCTAATGGCTCGGGAATGCCCACGTTAAAAAGGCCTTGTGCCACATGACACCCTCGTGGGGGTGACTGAATATTGTCAGTAGTTCAAGTTTTGAACCGACTGCACGGTTGTACTCTCTTCCTACGGGCGGGAGGAACCCGAAGGAGGCTACGCCGAAGGGCGGAGTCTCCTTCGGGAGGTTAAACCGGCCCAGAACCCGTTTATACGGGTTCAAATGGGCTATTTTTTGGCCGAGCCTAATGGCTCGGGAATGCCCACGTTAAAAAGGCCTTGTGCCACATGACACCCTCGTGGGGGGGTGACTGAATATTGTCAGTCGTTCAAGTTTTGAACTGACTGCACGGTTGTACTCTCTTCCTACGGGCGGGAGGAACCCGAAGGAGGCTACGCCGAAGGACGGAGTCTCCTTCGGGGAGGTAAAACCGGCCCAGAACCCGTTCATACGGGTTCAAATGGGCTATTTTTTGGCCGAGCCTAATGGCTCGGGAATGCCCACGTTAAAAAGGCCTTGTGCCACATGACACCCTCGTGGGGGGGTGACTGAATATTGTCAGTAGTTCAAGTTTTGAACCGACTGCACGGTTAAACTCTCTTCCTACGGGCGGGAGGAACCCGAAGGAGGCTTCGCCGAAGGGCGGAATCTCCTTCGAAGAGGTAAAACCGGCCCTGAACCCGTTTATACGGGTTCAAATGGGCTATTTTTTGGCCGAGCCTAATGGCTCGGGAATGCCCACGTTAAAAGGCCTTGTGCCACATGACACCCTCGTGGGGGTGACTGAATATTGTCAGTAGTTCAAGTTTTGAACCGACTGCACGGTTAAACTCTCTTCCTACGGGCGGGAGGAACCCGAAGGAGGCTACGCCGAAGGGCGGAGTCTCCTTCGGGGAGGTAAAACCGGCCCTGAACCCGTTTATACGGGTTCAAATGGGCTATTTTTTGGCCGAGCCTAATGGCTCGGGAATTCCCACGTTAAAAAGGCCTTGTGCCACATGACACCCTCGTGGGGGGTGACTGAATATTGTCAGTAGTTCAAGTTTTGAACCGACTGCACGGTTAAACTCTCTTCCTACGGGCGGGAGGAACCCGAAGGAGGCTACGCCGAAGGGCGGAGTCTCCTTCGGGGAGGTTAAAACCGGCCCTGAACCCGTTTATACGGGTTCAAATGGGCTATTTTTTGGCCGAGCCTAATGGCTCGGGAATTCCCACGTTAAAAAGGCCTTGTGCCACATGACACCCTCGTGGGGGGGGTGACTGAATATCGTCAGTAGTTCAAGTTTTGAACCGACTGCACGGTTAAACTCTCTTCCTACGGGCGGGAGGAACCCGAAGGAGGCTACGCCGAAGGGCGGAGTCTCCTTCGGGGAGGTGGCTCGGCCCTGAACCCGTTTATACGGGTTCAAATGGACTATTTTTTCTGCCGAGCCTAATGGCTCCGGGAATTCCCACGTTAAAAAGGCCTTGTGCCACATGACACCCTCGTGGGGGTGACTGAATATTGTCAGTAGTTCAAGTTTTGAACCGACTACACGGTTGTACTCTCTTCCTACGGAGGGGGAGGAACCCGAAGGAGGCTACGCCGAAGGGCGGAGTCTTCTTCGGGGAGGTAAATTGGCCCTGAACCCGTTTATACGGGTTCGGATGGGCTATTTTTTGGCCGAGCCTAATGGTTCGGGAATGCTCACGTTAAAAAGGCCTTGTGCCACATGACACCCTCGTGGGGGGTGACTGAATATTGTCAGTAGTTCAAGTTTTGAACCGACTGCACGGTTAAACTCTCTTCCCTACGGGCGGAGGAACCGGAAGGAGGCTACGCCGAAGGGCGGAGTCTCCTTCGGGGAGGTAAAACCGGCCCTGAACCCGTTTATACGGGTTCAAATGGGCTATTTTTGGCCGAGCCTAATGGCTCGGGAATTCCCCACGTTAAAACGGCCTTGTGCCACATGACACCCTCGTGGGGGTGACTGAATATTGTCAGTAGTTCAAGTTTTGAACCGACTGCACGGTTAAACTCTCTTCCTACGGGCGGGAGGAACCCGAAGGAGGCTACGCCGAAGGGCGGAGTCTCCTTCGGGAGGGGTTAACCGGCCCTGAACCCGTTTATACGGGTTCAAATGGGCTATTTTGGCCGAGCCTAATGGCTCGGGAATGCCCACGTTAAAAAGGCCTTGTGCCACATGACACCCTCGTGGGGGGGTGACTGAATATCGTCAGTAGTTCAAGTTTTGAACCGACTGCACGGTTAAACTCTCTTCCTACGGGCGGGAGGAACCCGAAGGAGGCTACGCCGAAGGGCGGAGTCTCCTTCGGGGAGTTAAAACCGGCCCAGAACCCGTTTATGCGTGTTCAAATGGGCTATTTTTTGGCCGAGCCTAATGGCTCGGGAATGCCCACGTTAAAAAAGGCCTTGTGCCACATGACACCCTCGTGGGGGTGACTGAATATTGTCAGTAGTTCAAGTTTTGAACCGACTGCACGGTTGTACTCTCTTCCTACGGGCGGGAGGAACCCGAAGGAGGCTACGCCGAAGGGCGGAGTCTCCTTTGGGGAGGTAAAACCGGCCCTGAACCCGTTTATACGGGTTCAAATGGGCTATTTTTTGGCCGAGCCTAATGGCTTGGGAATTGCCCACGTTAAAAAGGCCTTGTGCCACATGACACCCTCGTGGGGGGGTGACTGAATATTGTCAGTAGTTCAAGTTTTGAACCGACTGCACGGTTAAACTCTCTTCCTACGGTGGGGAGGAACCCGAAGGAGGCTACGCCGAAGGGCGGAGTCTCCTTCCTCGGGGTTTATACGGGTTCAAAAATTTTGGCCGAGCCTAATGGCTCCCAGTTAAAAAGTCCCCATGACACCCACGTGGGGGGTGACTGAATATCGTCAGTAGTTCAAGTTTTGAACCGGTTAAACTCTCTTCCTACGGGCGGGAGGAACCCGAAGGAGGCTACGCCGAAGGGCGGAGTCTCCTTCGGGAGGTAAACGGCCCAGAACCCGTTTATGCGGGTTCAAATGGGCTATTTTTGGCCGAGCCTAATGGCTCGGGAATGCCCACGTTAAGAAGGCCTTGTGCCACATGACACCCTCGTGGGGGTGACTGAATATTGTCAGTAGTTCAAGTTTTGAACCGACTGCACGGTTGTACTCTCTTCCTACGGGCGGGAGGAACCCGAAGGAGGCTCCGCCGTAGGGCGGAGTCTCCTTCGGGGAGGTAAAACCGGCCCTGAACCCGTTTATACGGGTTCAAATGGGCTATTTTTTGGCCGAGCCTAATGGCTCGGGAATGCCCACGTTAAAAAGGCCTTGTGCCACATGACACCCTCGTGGGGGGGTGACTGAATATTGTCAGTAGTTCAAGTCGAGTCAAGAGTCGAGTCAGAGGCAGTCCGAAACAGAGTCGCGTTCAGACAATTACTACAAGACATTGGAATAGTGATACTGGTCGAGACTACATTGTTCTCTCTACTAAACCTGATTGTTCATACTAACACTTCTACTTCTCTGTATATATTCCTGTTTGTAATATATCTGTGTTATTCCATACCTGTGTTCGAGTTCTTCTTTATTGGTTCGACTTTGGACTATCACTGTGGTACAAGGAACCGGACCATAACACTATCTATCTATCTCTATCTATCTATCTATCTATCTATCTATCTCTCTCTCTCTCTCTATATATATATATATATATATATATGCATATGCATATATATATGCATATATATATATATGTGTGTATATATATATAGATATATGTGTATATATATATATATATATATATATATATATATATATATATATATATATATATATGCATATATTCATTTGTTTATTAATATAAACGTTATTTTTTAGTTGCTACACGTATCTGCGATGCTATCCCTGATCATCTGATTTTCCTAAACTGTCAAATCAATAAAACCGGTTTAAAAATAATAATGGAATAATGTCGGATAAAATTTAATTCAAAATGTATAAGCATTTATTTATGGATGTATGGATGTATCAAAAAATACGAAATTTAATCAGTCACATTTTCTTCGTTCATGGCCAGCTGCTTCATGACATGATTGGGTTTATTTAAATATTTTAAAATATTAAGCGTTTTCATAAGCCATTGTTAAAGGAAATAATGTATTTGTTTAAAAATGCGTTTAGTTCTGTCTATTTATTTTATACGTGATGCAATAAGTTAGTTTCAAATATAACACCGTCATGTACTTCCTTATCAAAATAAAGTATTTGTTAAAATTTCAACTCTACTTTCTGTGTGCCGCGTCCTTTCAGGGCGTAGGCGATCATGGCTCTCCACCTCCTTCTATCCCTTGAAACTCTCAATAAGTTTGTTTCCTCTACCACCTCTCACGGACCATGTTCTGTCATCCACTTGTTTAAGGCCGCCAGGTATGTCATGCGTTGTTTTCCCCTGTCTCTCTTTCCCTCTATTCGGCCCGTGAGTATCAGATTCTCCAGGCCTTCGTTCCTCATTATGTGTCCCAGGAACTTCAGCTTCCTCTTCCTGATGTTAAGTATAAGCCTCCTCTTTGTTTGCATCCACACTAAGACTTCATCGTTGCTCACACGCTCGGTCCGTGATATCCTTAGCATCCTTCTGTAGAACCACATCTCCGTCGCCTCGAGTCTTTTCTTCATCTTTGAGGAAATCGTCCAACATTCGCTGCCGTAAAGAAGGACAGATGTCACGTAACAGCTCAGTATTCTTTTCTTTCCTTCTCTTCTGTTCCCTTGTAAAGAAACAGTATGTCATTATAAATGACATAATCTCTTTTCATAATCTTTTTCTTTTTATGTACCATGTCCTTTCAGGACGTAGGCGATCATAGCTCTCAACTTCCCCGACCCTATCCCTTTCAGCTCTCAATAAGTTCCTTCCCTCTGCTACCACCCCATACCATGTCCTGTCAACCACTTGCTTAAGCACGCTCGGTATGTCATACGATGTTTTTCCTTGTCTCTCTTTCCCTATATTCAATCGGTGAGTATCAAATTCTTCAGGCCCTCCTTGCTCATTATGTGTCCCAGAAACTTAGCTGTCTCTTCCTGATGTTAACTATAAGTCTTATCCTTGTTTGAAATCTCTCTAAGACCTCATCGTTGTTACAGTTTTTTTGTGTATATGTATGTATATATAACTAGTGAGTTAGTCCAAATGCCTTGACTCGCTTTATAGAATACCAATAGAAGGTTAACCAATCAGAAGCCGCAGAACATTCTATCCGTCGTGTATAAAGGCGGCCATTTTTGTTTACCCTACCCGAATGACCAGTGCCAACTTGTCAGGCGAAGATGACAGAAGGAAGAACTACGCCCTGCTACTTTGCTGAGATATCCACTGCTAACCTGAACTACGCTTTCCTACTGTCTCCGAAATATTCACTGCTAACCTCTGGATTCTATACTCGAAGACGACCGTCATGAATGTATAACAATCGTTACTCACACTCTCGGTCCATGATATCCTTAGTATCCTTCTGTAGAACCACATCTCCGTCGCCTCGTGTCTGTTCTTCATCTTTGAGGCGGCCGTCCAACATTCGATGCCGTAAAGAAGGACACATTTCACGTAACAGCTCAGTATTCTTTTCTTCGTTACCAAACATATTTTCCTATCTCGCAATACTCTTTTGGAATACGTCCTTGGCCACCCAGATACGTCTACGGATCTCAGTGTCGCATTTAAACTTCCGAGTCTGCATGATTCTAGTTTTCCCGGCCTGCAAATAGCATTTTGGGATCATCCTTTTACTGATGACCATGCATTCTGTTTTCTTGTAGTTTATGCTTAGTCCCTTCTTCACACTTTCCGTCGCTACCTCCTCTACATTCGTCTGAGAACGTAGAATTATTCTCATCCGAAAATACTCATTCATTTTTTTTTTTTTAGGTATATTACATTTTTCTGCATTTTATGTTTTGCTGCCAATTTCGAGTTTCGAGTTGATATTCGCATTATCTAGGCTGACAACTCAGATAATGAGATTTTCAAATAGAAACCCGAAATTGGCGGCAAAACAAATAAAATGCAGAAGAATGTAATGTGCCTCAAAAAAATGAATGAGTATTTTCAGATGGAAATAATCCTACGTTCTCAGACGAATGTGGTATTTAAAGTTTCCCAGGTACGAGAGTCTATATTAATTCTCAAAATGCGTCTGTATATGTGTATGTATGTGTTTGTATGTCTGTGTGTGTATGTGTGTGATCGGATGTTGTTTATGCGTTTCCACAGTTTTCATCCGATTTTGATGAATTTTTTTTGTTTAATAGATAATTCTTTAGTGCCGGTTTTAAGTCCAAATTGTTGGCGACAATGGCTCTCCACTATTTCCCGTCCGTTATATCTCCCAGCAACGTTTTACTATTTATTATCTGTTCTTGGATATATATCTTTCATAAAAACTTTAATAAAAATAATTAGTTTAATTTATTACAATAATATTATCTATATCTATAATTCTCAAAATGTGTGGGTATGTATGTGTGTGTGTATGTTGTGTGTGTGTGTGATCGGATATTGTTTATACATTTCCACACTTTTCATCCGATTTCGATGATTTTTGTTTTTGTTTAATAGATAATTTCTTCAGTGTCGGTTTTGAGTCCAAATTGGCTGGAAAAAAAAATTACAACCTTCAAGGTGAAAAATCGAAAAAACTGATTTTTTACACTTTGCGCAAAAATCAAAGGAAAAATTAATGTCTGTAAAAAAAAACAGCGTTCAATCAATTTAGGGAGTTGAAATCTAACGCAAAATATTAAATATATAAAAAAATATGTCTTATAAATAAAAATTATCATATATTATTATTATGACGGTCAATGAATGACGTTCCTTCCTTGCAAGATTGAGAACGCAAAAACGGCCTTTTTCAGGGTCACCCACATTCAAATTGTTAAACCAACAATTTGGGTATGTGTCTCAGTTTCATCCAGTTGTTGTTACTAATAATGATTTTCGGGTGGGTTGACTTTAAACTTAAACTACTCCAATAGAACGGCAAAAATTGCCAGTAATGAAACACCTGGTCGAAGACAGATTATACTTCTAGTATTCGATATGAACATTCTTTCAAGATTTTGCGAAATATTTACTCCAAAAACCATGAAATACTCATGAGAAATTACATTAGGGGAATCAATTAGGTTAGATAGAAAAGTGTAATCATTTTATATAATTGAAATATAAATTCGAAAAAACGTATATTTAAGGAAAGCGTACCTACAATATATGCAAATATCTACATCTTTCAACAGGACAGTAAGTCCTGTCAGACTATGATCTAAACTATAAATTATCTAAAAGAAAAGGCTATAGTACATTTCAAAAATAGAACGAACTAGCCCCCTAACTTTAAAATCATATAAGACTAGCAGAAGTACCTAGCTTTGAAATAACCTAATGCATAAAAATGAAAGCATTTTATAAACTTCCTTTTTTAACACAAAAACATACCAGACATGAAAGCATAATAGTTCAAATAAAATATTCTAAAAATTACTCTAATCTTAATATGTCAACACAAAATTTCAAATACAATCCTTCTAAAAGCAGAAGAAAAATCAAACAAATGAAAAATATAACAATTCAAATGCAATTTCCTAATTATCCACTAAAATTATTCTAATTTTGTAATGCAAACAGCAATTCAAATTTAATTTTCTAAAATGATTCTAATATGGGAACAGGAGAAATTGTCAGCAAAATTGAGAATGATCATTGAAACATCTTCATGAAAGAGTTTATTTATAAATAAGGTTCCTTTCTTTTTCCTGATTGAGTAAAAACAAACAAACTATTTCTCTTCCATCTCTTAAACATGCAACATAAAGTTATCCTTGGGAAACGCATGGTTCATCAAGGGCTATGCCAGCAACTGAGAGCGTTTATCCTTGGGATTTATTTATGGACAGTGTAAAGCTTAGTTTTAATGGAAACTACAACCTCCCGAAAGGAATTGTTAGATCATTTGGAATCAAAGGCTTTCGTGGGATTAGAAAATTTTCTCATTTACCACATCCTGACAGAATGGTGGCTTCAATAAAGCGTGGCATAATTTTCTGCAAGTTTGGTTCCATTGTAGAGTCATGGTGAATCTAGATTTCTAAATAACATTAGTGGAGCACCAAAATTCAGATCTAATTTGTTAAGAAACATTCCAGATGGATCTAATGAATTCCTAAACGGAACTGGATAATTCACTGTCCCTGAAAGACCTACAATTGTATCAATGGACTTATAAGAGAGACATTCTCCAGGGAGGACTTTTAAAAAAATAATGGAATTCAAATAATAGTTTTGGAGCCAACATCACTCTCTAACGTAACCATTTGTAATTCTGATAATGTTCATTGATGTTTTGGAGGACACTGATAATTAATTCTTTGTCAGACTGCACCGAGGTACTTATTGGTCATAGGATTAAGCAGCCCTGATCGTCCACGGGAAATAATATTTTGGGAAATTCCTCAGATATTACACAGAACAGTTCCCATATTTGTTTTCAGTTTTATGGTTTTGACATGTTGCCAAAGTCTGGAAGATTTCAAGCATTCTCGAATGTCATCAGCTTTTTTTCTTTTGTTATGACTAAAAGGATTTGTCTGAAATCTCCTGAGCAAGAAGTAGTCCACGTCTTTGTAACTTTATAATGCACATATGGCATCTAACTGAATCAAATACTATATATTTTGTGAGTAAGTCCATCAGTTTGATTACTGTCGGCCTAAACACCCTGGTTATAAGATCATATCTATGAAAATGCGACTCTTCTTGAAGCAGTTCATTTGGAATTACTTTCCATTTGACGGTGCAGATGAAGATTACAAAGAAAATCTCGATGACCATATTTTCTAACATAAGCCATTGCATCTTGTGTGTTTTTTTTTTCATGTATGTATCGTGGGCTTCCTATAAAACTAGATGGCAAGCTACAAAGGTGTCCTAATTCTGTTCCAGAAGTATTATTTCAGTTGAGTATACTCTTCAGATCGGAGGTTGTTTTTTGGTTCTTTCTAAGGTATCCTAATCTCTCTGATTAAATTTTGACGTACATGTCAACTAAACACTGATGGAACCATTGTTGACTTCTGTATAGATGATTGAATGTATCCGGGTGAATCATGAAATGGTAGTAACAGAAATCCATTGCAGAGACTGTCTTGTTTTCACCAGCCATGGGCAGGATTAGATACTGTCCATCGCCTCCATTCACAAATAACAATGGATAAAGCAAAGGCATCATATTAGCGATGAAGCTCAATTATCCTTTTTATTTGATAGCCTTCCCTATGAAATATAATGCCGGGATGATATCCAATCTCTTCACCTCTGATTATTATAGCAACTTCACTAAACCTAGGTGAATTTATATCACTGAGGATGTTACCCGGAGGGTCTTATTTCTGAATCTATCTTGACTCTGACCTCTGAAGATGGACCTACCGTTAGATCATATTTGAAACTTCTCACATCACTATTATTTTCATGTAGCATTTCTCGGAGATTCCAGATAATATCAATATCTGATTTCTTGTTCAATGAACTCTTTTCTCAGCCTGCTGCCTCAAATAATTAACAGAATATATCTATGAAAACCGAGGTTCATCATTAAGTAGTGGTTGAAGTGTTCCAATTCTGTGATAAACTTGTCCCTTTATTTTGAAATCGGGCATAAATTGCTTCTTATGAATGATCTTAGAATCGAAGAAAGTCATACAGAATGCATTGTTGTATTTCCAGATATTTATGTAAAGATTCTGTGGTCTCTATTCAAAAGAAGATTCTTCAACAAATCTGGTGGATCAGAATAATGTTCCAATCGAACTTTGCCATTGGAATAACATAGTTCAATATATTCGCTACTCAACTTTTCTGCATTAATAATGAGAAGTTTGTCCATGGAACCAATTTGAATTGAAGTTTTCAGAAGCAGTCATACGAAGGATCATTAATTAAATGCACCAGAAATCCATTGCATTCTCTTTGCTTGAAGTTGGGTATGTATTATCCAGTCTTGGATTTGTCTTTGCAACCTTTGTCTCGCAGATTTATTTGGTCTTTGATGGTCAATCCTTATTCTTTGATCTTAAAGTCTTAACGATCTTTTCTCTTCAGATTCTTGCTGTCTCAAATGCTCAGATCTGACCTTCAGTCCATGAGTCTCTGTGATCTTTACTCTTCTGATTTTTGTTAATATCTGTGCTGTTCATGTCTATTCCTATTTCCATAAAATCTCTGCAATCTGTTGCTTAGACTTTGTCTCACTTGTTAAGATCTAACTCTATGTCCTTGAATAAAGAATATTCGGACGAAACTGTGCAGCTTTGGCAAATATTTTAAAGAAAATATTCACATACTGATCATTCATTTATTTAGAATATATATCAGTCAGTCAATATAAGTGCCATGCGTGATACACGCTTAGGCGATCATGTACCTTTCGATACATGACTGACGAGGCAGATTTTTCTGCCGCAGTAGGTTGCTATTTCTTTCTGTGGTAGACCTGTTGCCATCCAAGGCTATAGAACCCGGTCTGTCTAGTTGCTTACTCATAGCTTGGAAAGAATAGGATTCATACCTTTCCCAAGGGTATTAGCACCTAATGTATTCGACTGGAATTCGAAATCGGTTCTCCGATTCCTCAATCCGACCCGCTATTCATTACTCCACCGTGCTTCCAGAATATACCGGACGTCCATAAAGTTCGTGTGCGCTTTAAACAATTTATAACTTTATTTGTAGTTGCGATAGAAATAATCTGTAAAAAAATGTTATAAAGGTTAATATACCTAGTTTTAAGTATGGCTAAAATAACTAATTCAGGCTTCAGGCATTACTGTAAATCAGTTGGCAAATGTTTTCCGTGAAGTGCAAAATCGTATTACCCTTTGTATTTCTAATGATGGAGGATATGTGGAAACTTAAATAAAATTTCAATAAAACTTTTAAAAACATAGATTTACTTCTTTCTAATCCTTTTTACAAATTATTTTTATCGCAGATACAAATAAAGTTATAAATTTTTTAAAGTGCACACGAACTTTATGGACACCCTGCATATAGGTTTCCCAAAAATCCGAACAAGGTGAATCATCAGGGGGTTTCGCAACAAATCTTAAGGAATGTGAAAATGATAGAATGTAATTGCAGACTTTTTCTATGTGCCACGTTTCTTCAAGACAGAGACGATCACCGCTCTCTCCATCGTTTTTTTATCTCGTGTGGCTCTTAGCAGTTAGTTTCCCTGAGCTAAGAAACCTCCTTAGTTCCACCATCCATTCACAGAAACCCGACACGCATGCAAATATCTACATCTTTCAACAGGACAGTAAGTCATGTCAGACTATGAACTAAACTATCAATTATCTAAAAGAAAAGGCTATAATACATTTCAAAAATAGAACAAATTAGCCCCCTAACATTAAAATTATACAAGACTAGCAGAAGTATCTGGCTTTGAAATAACCTATTGCATAAAAATGTAAACATTTTATAGACTTCTTTTTTAACACAAAAACATACCAGACATGAAAGCATAATAGTTCAAATAAAATATTATAAAACTTGAGTAACTTTTATAATATTTTATTTGAACTATCTTCAATCTTCTGAAAGCAGTGAAAATGAAACCCATGAAAACATAACAATTCAAATAGAATTTCCTAATTATCTACTAAAATTATGCTAATTTCGTAATGCAAACAACAATTCTGTATTTCTCTATCTTCCTTGCCCTTCTGTTGCCATTCCTTTATAAATTCCCTGTTGCTTTTATTCCATCGCTGAAAATTTCATTATGCTTTTGTAGAACTAAATCTCTGCTAATTCTATTTTTTTTTCCATTCACTATTTAATCCGAGATTTTAAGCAAGGAATTGTATATAGAAATATGTTATTTTCAAAAAATAAAATTGTTAATACTATATTCATTTGCACAGATAAAAGAATTATTCTTACAATCCAAAACAGGCTTCGGCTTTCATTAACCGACACAGGGTTGATAACCCGTAAAAAAAATCTTTCATTAATTTAATATCCTCGATTGCAATACACAGTTTGAATATTCATCAATATCATTTAAAATCGATTTTTATGGTTCTTCCCTATTTACAATTGCTATATGACGTCAACCACATGACTTTTGCTATTACGGCATTAACATCAGGGACGTCAAAAGGTTCAAAATCATATAGACAAGTTTTTATTTTCCCTTATTTGTTTTATATTAATCTCTTCCAAAAGCATAATGACATCGAATATCTCCAGCTTTTCAAGTCATTGTTATCTACTCGCAGGTATATTCCACACTTGAATTGACGTCACCTTGCAGAACGTCGACGATCATGGTCCTCCACAATTTCCAGTCCTTTTGTAGCCGTAGGTAAATTTTTTTTTTTTTATATCTCCTAATTCCTGTTCTGGCAACCATTTACACAAATACGTATGCAGTGCTTTTTTCCGTCTATCTATATTCTATATGTTATGTGAGCGTTGTCAAAATTTCTAAGTCCCCTTTCCTCATTATGTGCCCTTGAAATTTCAAATGTCTCTTCCTGATTCTAAGTATAAGTGTCCCTTTTGTTTCTATTTTCCCCCAAACTCTGTCGTTGATCACATGTTCAGACCATGGTATTCTCAAAATCCTTTTGTGAAACCACAATTTCTATGGTTTAAATTCCATTTCATCAGTGCGAAAATTGTTCAGCATTCACTGCTATACCGATATTACATCACAGTTAAGTACTCTTTTCTTTTTCTCTCACGAATTTTCCTGTTTCTTAATATTTGCTTAGATTTTGAAAAACATTTTCGCTATCCCAATGCCTCTTCGGATTTCAATGTCGTACGTTCCGACCTCTGTTAAAAGACTTCCCAGATATTTAAAATTTTGTACCTGATAATGTCGGTATATCGAATTTGTAATTCGTGTGTTGGGTTGTCTTTCTGTTGACAAGCATACATTCTGCCACCTTACAATTAATGTTTAATCTTTTCTTCTCGCTTTCCCTTACTAAGTTCTGTAGGAGTTACTTTACTTATTTTGTGTCTACTATCAATGCTGTGTCATCTGCATATATAATTGTTGTGGATTCCGAGATGAAATTCGGTATCCAATGAATGACAAACGCAAGAATTAAAGATAAGAAATAAAATGTATTTACACAATAATACAAAGGGTAATACTGTTAGTAAATCCAGGAACGCGGTTAGTAGCAAATACAGATAGATATATACAGTCTCGAAGTAGGACTTCCTTAGAGTCTACGTGCTTGTAACTGTGACTTCTACAAGCGGTTACCTCACACTATTACTCTACCTCCAACTCAATCACAATCTCAGTCTTCTCACTATCTCTACTCACTCTCAATCTCTGTATTCTGACTGACTCTCGGTATTTAACGGCAGCAGTCCAAGTAATACTTTGGCCGAGTCTACTTATATGAAAAAGGGGTGGACTCCATAACAATAATGCTGTTAATATTGTGACTGTCAGTAATTAATCTTGGTAGGACTCCTAAGGAGGCACGGTGGAGTAATGGATAGCGGCTCAGATTGAGAAATCGGAGAGCCGAGTTCCAATTCCAATAAAATCCGTTACATTCACTTGGGAAAGGTATGAATTCTCTTCTCCCCCAGATAAAGGTAAATAGCAAGACATACCAGCTTTGGATGGCAACTGGTCTACCGCAGAAAGAAATGGCAACCTACTGCGGGAAAAATATGCCTCGTCAGTCATGTATCGAAAGATACAGGATCGCCTAAGCGTGTATCAAACATGGCATATAACTGACTGAAGACTGCTAAGTCTGTCAGGATTTCTTCACTGTAAAGATTAAATAAGTTTGGTGAGAAGACACATCCTTGTCTTACACCCTTTTCATTTTTGAATATTGAATTCATTTGATTCATTTTCATTCTTATGCTGTATAGGTTCTGATGGGTTCTAATATTTTCACAAATAAATCAAGGTTGAAAAGCATTTCCAGCAGTTCTTTTTGTAACATACTTTATCAAACGCCATTGCATAATCTATAAAACTGTTGTATAAGAGAAAGTGTCGGTGCCGAATCTAGATTGCCAGTGAGTAACACGGGTGATTCCATTATTAAGTAGAGCACGTGATCATAAAGGAAGTGAATAAATAGGAAGTAGCGTGATGACTATACGATCATTGTTCACTCTTCTTGTCTATCAACTATTGTTATACGTTCACCCTACTCTACTATTATACGGATTAATATTCTCTTCTGATCATTGTACTATTTGGCAATTACAACTTGAGCAAGTACTACTGGATATTACTGGAAGTCGTTACTACCGGCATTTACGAATCTCGAATATAACGAGCATTTTTGGAAATGATAACGAACTTTTGCTTCACATAGCAAAAGTGACAAGCGAAGCTGTCCAGCATCACAAAAAAAAACATAGATATACATCTTTTTCTATTTGTAAGTCTCATTCTGTTATTAGTCAAATCATAAATATTGCATTACTTGTTCCAGTGTCTTTAAAGAGCACTATACTTGTCCTGTTTCGGGTTTATTTCTGATGTCCATTCATCAGAAATCCGATGATACCTTTTTTTTTTCTTTTTTTTAAAATTTGGCTTACATATCTATTATAGCTTATATTACACAGGGAACGAGGTGGGCGGTATTTTCTAAGGGCAAAAAGGTATTCAAAACCTCAAATGTGACATGTAGATAATATTAAGAAGAATCAAACAGGCTTTTGATGGCCAAGTTTACCAGACATGTCCAGAAATCAGTTTAACATGGCTAGTATCAGAATATACATTTTACATTTATCACTGATAGCGTTTTTGCATGCCAACTTCGCATGATAAAATTATTTAACACTATTTACATTGTTTGGACTATCGTCCTCATCTTTGTTGCCATATTTATCACAACGTTTCGGCCGTTGTACGCTCCGGTCTTCTTCAGGTGGTTGTAATATCTATCTATCTATTTATAGATGTTTGATTTTGGTATCTGTCTATATTTCTGAGATGAGGTATTATGTACATTATTTACATTGTTCAGATTATCGTCCTGATCTTTCTTGCCATATTTATCACAACGTTTCGGTCGTTGTACGCTCCGACCTTCTTCATGTCGAACTGAACCCTTTATTTCGCTCGCTGGGGTAAACTGTTCTAGTTTCACGTGCCATGTCTAATGGATGTCAGTTATCAATTATCTTCTGTTAATTCACCTCTCCAAGTTCTCCACCTCTTAACCAGGTATTGAACTCACACTCTTTGGGTCCTGTCACTCGATCTAACTAACGCCTTTATCCATTGTGCCATGTGTACTTGAGGACACAGAAAATTATTTAAATTCGTAATTTCAGAAAATTAAACAGAATTTTTAACAGTTTCTTTAGAATAGACTTTATTTTAATCTAAAAAAGGACTTCAAATTAATCATTTTTATAAAAGACATTTAAATAGTAAATACTAGCAGCATGGCCCGGCGTTGCCCGTGCTTGATTCAAAAATCGTACGACTCATACACCAATCGCTATCACTTGACTTAAAATATTTTTGCCCTTCCTTACCTTTAAAGGAGTGCCCTTTGCCGTGCTGATGTTGCTACATGCCTTACATCTTGCCTATCTCACACTGCGAATTTTTTCTAAGCTCTATACTAAACATTAAATCTGTTACGAAAAAAGAACTAAACAAAATGAACACAAAACGATCAGTTTTAAAATGGACTCGTAAATAGAAAAACCGAATGAAAAAAGAATGTTAACAACAAATACTTTTTCACACCGAAACCAGTTCTGCGGAATCAGAATCAACATTGAGTTTAAGCAAGCGAATGAGCTAATTGGAGTAAAGTGCCATGCAGATTTAAATTTTTCTCACTTGTGACGAATGCAGATATCGATTTTTTTACATGCTAGCATGCTAGTTAACATTCGTGTCAGTCAACTGTTAGCTCTCACGCTGGCCAATAGAATCTTCCTGCGCTAACTTGGAGCATGTGCATGTAAATTTTGGTGCAAATGCGTCGAAAATTGCGGCCGTGCATTCGTTACACACACACACAAACACACACACACAAACACACACACATCGTGTCTTTTATAGATAGAATTATATGGGCTGGCACGAAACTTATATAAAAACTTTTAAATGCTATGAAAGAAATTCAGTCGCAAATATTTTGTACAGAATGTCTTTGATGTTTTTTCACACCAACCAAAATTTACAAACTTCAATTTAACATATCTTTCTACTACACCCACAGATTTAAATCTTAAAATTGACTATGAAGTGTTCTTTCTAATTAAATTTTTTAGAAAATTATTTGGCCATGATGTGTTTTTTCTTCTTTTTTTTTTAATCTTAAAATTATTTACGTTAAAAACGAACAGATTTACCTCCAGCATACTTTTGATAGAACTTTTTATGTCACTCTCATAAATAAAACGTTTCTTATAAACAAAACTTGTGAATTATGCGTATATATATATATATATATATATATATGTACGCACGAGCGCATACACACATATGTATGCGTGTGTGTGTGTATATGTGTGTGAATAAACATCAAAATACAAGAATGGCCAATTTAACGAGATTGATAGCTCGCAAGCATATATCCCAGGGCATAGAAGCCCAAAATTACTTAGCCTGCAGAATTTGCTTCTCCCTCTCTCGCTTTCTCTCTCTTTTTCTCTCTATCTCTATCATTCACACCCCCCACACATAGACAAACATAACGAGCGTTTCCATATACTTGTCCACGAATAGAAGCTTCTAAAATCCATTTTCATATGCTGTTTGTCCCTAATGACATGTTATTAAACGTAGTGACCCAACTTGAAATGCTGGAGAATAATTGTTTTCCTGGACGTTTCAAAATGCTTCTCTCTGCTTATATCCAGGCATATTGAGAGCTTCAATTACCTCGAATAACTCACTGCTCGGGTATCACAGTTTCCGATGTGGTTTAAACTCGTCGATTCAAAGTGAAAGATTCTCGTTTCTTCCATTTCTGATGTTCGTGCATTCTATGAAGCTAAGTTTGTAATAAATTTATTTATCATACGATGGCCTCTTGCAAGATATTTAGCAATTTCTGAAGTTGTTTAATGATTTTGAAGAATTTTTAGCATTTTTACCATGTCCTCATTCTACGAACATATTTTGTTGGCCATGTTTCAGAAGAACTGAAACGGTGGCAATGAAGCAACATCATCGAAAATAGCTACAATTTGCTTACTTTTGCGTAGAACCATATGTGATCGTGGACACAACTGCGCAAATCAATGTTGGTATATGATTGTTTGAATATATGCAGTTATTAAGAAGATATATGAATAAATTTGACTCGTAAAATATAAGAACGCTTAGTTAGCTTACTTTTATACACACTGTGTGCGTATTCTCGGAAATATATTTATACCGTACAGTCACATATAAACTGTACCAAAATTGATCAAGCCTCGCATTTACTCTCTTTCTTTCTTTCTCTCTCTCTCTCTCTCTCTCTCTCTCTCTCTATATATATATATATATATATATATATATATATATATATATATATATATATATATATACAAAAGTAAAAGGACGAAGAATAAAATTTAAACGTTCGAAACATTAATTTAAAACAGGGCTCAGTACAAAAGTAGAGCAATAAATATTAATTATGCAGTGTTTACATGTTCTAATGTAACAGGGCATAATATATATATATATATATATATATATATATATATATATATATAGTCTTAAGATGTGCTATATTTATGGGATTATATCATATATATATATATATATATATTCTTAAGGTGTGCTATATTTATGGGATATATATATATATATATTGTTGTAATCTAGGGAGGGTTACTGAAAAGAATAATCACAAGAAGGTTGTTAATGAACGATAATAATTAGGAAACAAAAACCATATATAAGATTCGCCAGCAACGCGTAGAAGACGTAGACAACAGCTACATTTGTGTCAAGTGTATCTCTAACCGCATGCTATCTTACTAACCGCCCCACGCGGTCATGTGGCACAAGGCCGAATTTAATGTGGGGTATCGAGCTCGTATGTTCGGCCAAAGATTCCCAGTAGACCACGTATAAAACGTCATACGTCATAGTCTCGTCTGGGGATCCTTTCTTTTCGCAGGCGGAGACTTTGAACACCGGTGGAGACGAATCTACAACAATAGACCAACATACAGTATTTACTACTGTATTTATGTGAATGGGTACATACCCAATATCGTCCGTAGGTATGCTACAACAATATATATATATATATATATATATATATATATGATAAAAATATAGTTTTAAGTTATACTATATATATGCCAATATCGACATCGAGCGGCGACAGTCGGTTTTACCTATAAAGTAATCCTGGAAAAAACTTTCACCACTCGTCCTTTATATATATATATATATATATATATTGATTTACTAAGCGAATCTTAGTTGTGGCACAAGGCTAAAAATGTGGACCACCCAGTGACGAATGTGCTCACTATTTAGTCGTAATTGATATATATGTGTGTGTATGTGTGTATATATATATATATATATATATATATATATATATATATATATATATATATATCGAGATAGATAGATAGATAGATAGATAGATAGATAGATAGTATTTTTCTTGTTTAAATACCATTTAATTTCTTCGCTTAATAATATGATTTCTACAAAAATAAAATTGAATGTCCAGATATTGAAAGCATTTTATCTTGTAAATCATATTTAGAAACAGTTTATTTTCTGGCATTATATATGTGGCTGCGCATGTATGGATGCCTATATATTCGAGAGTACACAGTAATTTATATTGATTTGTAAAATAGATTTATAGGTCTACAGACATATCATTAATTACGTTAATATAAGTGTTGAGAGATGTATAGATGTTTATAGATGTGTATGTGACGTGGATATTTTAAAGTAATTCCCCGTAATGGTGACCAGAGTAGGTTTGATAAAGTCTTGTCTCTCTCAGCTTGAGGAAGAAATTGTGACAGCTTTAAAAATCTTTATTTTGCCATTTCCAATAAATCGAGTACAGCTAGAGATGTACCCAGAAGTAAAAAGAAGGCATTTTTATCCAAAATATGATCATACTAAACGAAAGTAAGGAAGGAAGGAAGGAAGGAAGGAAGGAAGGAAGGAAGGAGAACAGAAAGAAGGAAGGACGAATGATAAGAGAGTGTAAGAAAAAAAGAAAGAAAGAAAGAAAGAAAGAAAAAAGAAAGAAAGAAAGAAAGAAAGAAAGAAAGGAAAACGGATTATTGAAAGCGAAGAAAGAAAGAAAATGATGAGTGTGTTCCGAAAGAAAGAAAGAAAGATAGAAAGAAAAACAAAACAGAAAAATATAGAAAAGTGAATCGAAAAGAGAAAAGAAGGTCTTTTGTCTAAAATTAGTAAAATTTAAGTGCGAGCTAATAGTAATTTTTATTTCTTTTTTCTCAGAGGAGAACTAAGTGACATCAAGGAGAGAATTGCAAGCAAAGGTAATCAGAATTCTTAATAGTAGACCAAATTGAATTCACAGACACGAAGCTCTGAATGCTCCAGAAGATTAATCCGATTTTTTTTTTAATTAGAATATAAAATCTTAAAAAAATTAAAATATTTTCCCCAAAACATGATCTTTCAAACAGATCGTCACTTTGACATTCATAGTCCTTTGTGTTGTTGTCACGCCAAAAGCCGTAATTATCATCATTTACTTTGTTCCTAACATCGAATTGCTGTATGAATATGGTGTCTCTTTGAAATGGTCCCCCGACGATAATTACAAGAAAAAACCGGATGTGAGGTCTTTCATTATCGAAGAACACAGAAAATAGAAGTTTACCAGTCTCGAAATAAAACTCCTGATAAAAAAAAACCTCTGTATTTAGCAACTTCTGCAGATCAATGTTTTAATAACCCACTAAAATCAACTGAATAATATTATGTACCAGAAATGATTTTCAAATGGAGGCATATCAATAATATAAAATCATTGGTGGTTTCAAGATCTGTAATAAAACTTTATTTTCAAGTTTAAAAATGATTTTTTCTGAATACTGCCAGAGTAAAATAAAGTACAGATAACTGTATACTTAATTCTAAATGTTATTTTTTTTTAATTCAATTTAAGTAAGATTCTCCAAAATGAATTATCTGTGCATAATCTTATCCTTATATTTTTAAAATACGATGTTTCTTTAGGATTGAAGCAATCATGACTCTTCTCCTTGATTTTGAAGTAGCCATATTTTTCTACACTAGCCGTCATTCAAGACTAGCTGTGTACTCCAATATTTAACCATAGCGAAAAAGAGCTTATATAATATTTACTTCTTTATAGTACTGCATGCATTAATTTTAAATAAATACTATGATTGAACGGATTCTTTTCTTGAATTATTAACTTTAAATACGTAATCTACAGGGTTTGATCGAAAAAATTATCGGGACTGTTGCTGTGGTAACGGATCTAAAGTACGCGGAGTGAAGCCACTAAGCCCAGGCTGACCTTGAACGCATGCGCAACAGGTTATAACGTTCTATCTCACTTCCGTTATTTTTAGCAATTCTTAGGAGTATAATGTCTGGAGTGTGCTCATCTCAACGAAAACGCAGAGGTTCCATCAGTGACCATTACAGATAAAATTGAACAGAGAATAACAGGTGATGAATCGTGGATCTATGGCTGCGATTCCGGAACCAAGGCTCAGTCTTAGCCGTTTTAGACCCCCAAAGACCAAAGAAAGAATGAACGAGTCGAGGCAATGTAAAGACGCAGTTGACGGTTTTCTTCGATACAAGGCCATTATTCATCATGAGTATGCTCCACCAGGTCAGACATTAAACAAGAAATACTTTATGACGTGTTGTGGCGTTTTGCGGGATGCTTCTCCTCGGAAAAGGACAGAATTGCATGCGTCACGTGAGTGGCAACGTCACCATGAAAACGAATCTGCCCATTCAGCGCCAAAAGTGCAGCAGTTTTCTGCCAAGGCCAACATTCTCCAGGTCCGACAAACACTATATTCTCCAGATCTAGCTCATTGCCGGTTGTTCATCTTTCCAAAAATCAAAACCCACTTTAAAAGAATAAGATTTAAAGACACCGAGAAAATTGAAGAAAATGCTACAAAGCAGCTGCTTGCTATTCTAAAGACAGAGTTCTATGAATGCTTCCGTCAATGACAATAACGCTGGATAAAATGTGTGGCTTCAAAAGGGGAATATTTCGAAGGAGATTAAATTCCGAATTGATATGAGTTGTAGTTTTCTTTTTTATAGCACCAGTCGCTATACTCTTCGATCAGACCTCGTATTTTAGTTACTACCAGTGGAATCTGAGTATAAGTTTAATCCATGAATAATTTTCTTTTTATTCGTTCTCTTTTGGTTGATTAAAATTTAAGTTTAGCTCTTTTCCTTTCTGTAACCTATTTGTATAAATTCCATATACATTCAGGTCGAAGGTTATCACTGCTCCCCCGTGTTTCTTTATTTATTATATGTGAGTTTAATTTCTTTGGAAAGACAATTTCCCGATGCATTGTTTAAGGTTTTAAATACAGAGTTTTCCTTCTCTTATACAAGCTTCCACTCAGGGCTAGAGAATCTAATATGCTCTATGTTAATATAAAAACAACATTTAAAAAATTGACCTTTAGAAAAAGCATGGGTTGTATTTGATGAAGGTCATTATTTTGGACGAAATTAGGATAAAAATATTTCCCATCTTATCGTTCGGGTCAGCTTCTGTACATTTATCCCCAATTTTATTTTTTCAGCATAATTCCCGACTGTAGTATTTTGAAATTGTCAGCCATAATTAATTTTCTTACTAGTATTTTCTTCATCATTTCGTTGCTTTTCATCGAAATTATTCAGACCGCCAGGGATGTCGGTTCGAGACACACCGAGAATTTATTCTATATTTTCGAGCCATGTAGCTATAGATTGCTTAGATAGACGACATAGATGTGATGAAAAGTATCTAAAATTAAGACGAATTTTAAACTAGTAAATTGTAATATCATATATAATTTAAAATGCATTATACACTGTAAAACACGATAAGTATAAATCTATGCGTGGTCATTTATGCAAGTACAATCAGCAGTCAATTCTGTCAATATAAATTCAAATCAGTGAATACTGGATGCCATCACTGCTGTCTATACAAGGTTAGTTTTGTTAATAGTAATTGGTGTCAATACAATTTTTGTCAGTGCTGTCAATATAAGATCAGTTCTGTCAATATTAACTTATGTGTGTGTTGTCAATTCAAGGCTAATTAAAACTAGCCTATGTCAATATATACAATACAATGACAGTTCGATCAATACTAATTATCTATGCACACAGTACAAGCATAGTTATATCAATACTAGCTGTTGTCAATGCGATCAATACAGCTACAGCCGATATTAGATGATAAGTATTTTGTCAAACAAATGTGAAAGTGTTATATAATACTGAACAGCGTGACTTATGCTAGGTTTTTTATTCAGGTTGCAAACAGCGAGATTGCACTGAAATTTGTTTTATGGACTTTCTGCTTCATTGGAAAACAAACATGGCGTGATTAAATATGTTTACGTTTGCTTTCTACTAATATATTCTTAGAAATCAGATGATGTTATTCTGAATTTTTCCTCTTTATCATAATGTGGAAAGAGGGTTTGGTTAATTTGTCTCTCTCACGACAAAATGAAATTAAGAGAGACAGCAGAAAAACGCACCTATCTAGCGAGCTTGTGTAAATACGTGCCCGAACAGGGCTTAGAAGTTATAATAAAAGACGCATTTTATTAAATGCTATAAAGGACAAGGAATTGTGTATAGCTATGATCAACAACGTCCTAAACGGTTATCGTAAGCGGAGGCATGGCGGAGTAATGGATAGCGGTTCGGAATGAGGAATCGGAGAGCCGAGTTCGAATTCCAGTCGAATCAATTCCATTCACTTACGTGCTAATACCCTTGGGAAAGGTATGAATCGACTTTTTCCCTCCCCAGCTATGGGTAAATAGCAGTGCAGACCGAGTTCTATAGCCTTGGATGCCAACTGGTCTACCGCAGAAAGAAATGTCAACCTATTACGGGGGGAAAAAAATCTGCCTCGTCAATCAAGTATCGAAAGCGCGTATATTGACACAAAACTGACTGACTGATATAGAATAAACAGTAGACGTTGAGAAACATTTATTCTATCTATAAATCAAAATCGTACATCCAACATTTATTTAGTCTATATATGTAAATGGTACATCTAAGTCCATAGGAACAACGTCTTGATATTAAATTGAATTATTCAGCACAATTTTATTGAAGTAATCTTGTTCTTATGCCATATTCCAGTTGAAGAGGTATATGTGCTGCCTCGGGAAGACTAGAAAAACATAATCAAATAAACTGTACACGAATAAGAAAACAATAAGTCCACCAAGAAATTCCTTAATTTAGCAGACAGTTTTCCTCGGGTTAAAATCTTTTCGCCAAAACTAAATTATTTTCTCATAATTTCCCGTTAGTATAAACACTTATTTACTGATAGAAACCTTTTGACCTATATAACCAATGCACTCCTCAAAATCTAACCAAACGATCAATCAGAGTAGCGACCATCTGGCTGAAGGCGGTAAACCATACCAGTCAACGAGGGTTGTTGATATTTACGTCCACATTGCTTATATCTATAAACGTTCTATCTCTTGTATTGACCACCCTTGGTCTCCCGATAATTTTTCAGTAGGCATTTGTATATTAAATCGATGCAAAAACATTCAAACATTTTTCAAATACATTTTTACTCATGGCGCTCCTTATTACGGCCATATTTTGGCATGAAAATAGTTTCATTCCTTTTTATCATCTAACACCACCACCCTATCGATAAGATCACATAATCCCTCTTAAAAGAACGATTCCAGATTTGATTTGATGAATTCTTCAATTAAATTTTCAGTACCTCCAACTAGTTTCAACTGCTGACAAGACGATATTGTATAGACATAAGTAATTTACTTAATGTGTAAATTCTACGGAAGATCTTGCCGATCCAAAAACCTGGTCGATGTGTTACGTCGCATTTGCTACAAGAAGACAGGCGTTTTTTTCATATAGAAACATTTTTAATAGATCTTTCTTAGCATAAAATGAATTTTTCGGTGACAGTGTATTATTCAATACATTCTGGACAATGTATTATTTGTTCAGACTTGATCAATTCGTTAGGGAAGGTTTCCCTTGGAATATACCAAATTTTTTGTAGAAAAAATTTTTCGCCAGAAAAAATTTGTTTAGGTTGAAATATTAAAATTATTAAAGGTTGCATGTGATTAAACGACGTTGCTCTTCGTTTTTAATTCTCGTAATAAACTCATTTTCATTGTCGTTAATTCTTTGGCAAAAAAATTAGTATTTTCTGTGCCGAACCCTAAGGGAAACAATATGTTTAAACTTTGGCTAAGGTTTGCTTCCGTGTATGTAGAATGCATTTTCATAGTCACTGATTATTTTTCATAAGGTTTGTATACAATGTATTAGAGATAAATCTGGAGCACCTTCTGCTTACCTCGGAGTTCTTGACAAGATCCAGAGAAGGATATGTAATCTAATTGGCCCTGATCTAGCGTCTTGTTTGCAGTCACTCTCTCACAGACGCGCCGTCGCCTCTCTCTGTCTTTTCTACAAAATACTTCCATGGTAACTGCTCTGATGAGCTGCTCTCTCTGGTTCCCAGACTCCATGAATTCAAGCGCCCTACGAGGCTGGCATCCCGCTCTCACCCTTACACCGTAGAAACCTTCAAATGTAGCCGTCTCTTCTACTCCAATAGCTTCATACCTCGCACCTCTCGCCAGTGGAACACCTCCCCCAATTACTGTTTCCTGAAAGCTATAATCTCCAAATATTCAAATGTAATGTCAATCGACATCTCCAATTACCTTGATCTACCCACTATCCTTCTCCTCTTCCTTTCTCCTATCACTCTTATCTGCTCTCGCTCCAAATCTTCCGCAACCCCCTGCATCCTAGCGGCTTCACGCCTTGCTTGGGGCACAATGCTTAAAAAAAAAAAAAAAAATGACAGTGCATGCGATAAAAAAAACTGTTGAACTTCTAAGTCACTTCTAAGATTTCTCTAACATTGTATTTAAAATGGTATTGAGAACTCTGGGCGCAAAAATTTTCAGTGTTTTATTTACTTAAAATAAAATAAAAAAAAACTTCCCTACTAGTCATTCAGTCTGTTGTTTTTCATAGACAAATCGTTTGGGACTTTTTTTATCTATCTAATATATATAAAATTGCTAACATGCTTATATATACACTGGGTGAATATAGAAACCAACATTGAATCAGGTCGTAGAAGAGCATCAGTGTGAGATACTGCGATCCACCATGTAGTGTTGATTTCTATGTCCTTACTCTTTAGAGTGGGAACGTAGAAATCAACGCTACAAAACATCCTGACTACAAAACGCTTTATCTTTGAAAGTGAGTATAATTACTCTATAAATATATCAAATTTTAGTCATACATTTCTAAGTATAATAATATATTGTGGAAACATGCAGACATTAAAAAAAAAACATATCTATAAACACAGACTTACTTAGAAGAAATATTCTCGAGAGTGTCGCTATGGAATCTTAATAACATATAAATTTGTGTCCCGGATTTTTTTCAAATATCGCCTTTACTAAAAGAAATATTTCTTTCCCAATACAACATAGATGGCTATAAATATTTTAAAAATTAAAAGAAAATGTTTAAATTATAAACCCTCTATTATTTTAGATATATAATGCATAAATAAATTTCAGACTAAAATAATATAAATAATAATTACATTATAAAAAATTTCAACAAAAAAATAATATTTATTCCCTTTCGATCCTCCATAATTTACTTTGACTTTCAGTTGGCCTGATATATATTCATGAGCGTTCTTAAATTTAAAATTTCTAAAAACCCAACGGCCTTTTAACTTCTGTTTGTAAATACTCGTTGCAAAATAAAATCCGTACATTTTCCTGTGTAAAGTCCATCATAGGATGAAGCACTTCATATATGATAAGTTTTCCTTTTGTCTTTATTCATATAACAATACATACCCGTTCTGGGCTCACATCAAACGATGCCAGAATTTAAGTTCACTGTTTTTTAGAGAATCCACATATAGGGTTGATTTATGTGCGAACTCCTCGTTAGGTGTGGAAATGTACGATTCTCTTCTATTCGAAAATTAGAAAAATACAATAAAATATTAAACGGGTCGTCTTTGTTACTTCTTTTTTATCAAACCTGTGTGAATGAATATTTGCTTCCTAAATATACACTGTTTAACACAAGCAAAACAGGGAGACTTACTTTTTTACCTTGGTCTCCCAAAATGTTCTTTTATGTGTTGTATCCCCTCAGAACGTTGGCGATCATGGCTCTCCACTATTTTTTGTCCTTTGTAGCTCTTAAGAACTTTTGTCTTTTTGCCATCTATGCTGCACCACCCATTCACCTGCCAGGCAGATCACGCGTTGCTTTCCTCTGTCTTTCTTACCTCCAGTCAACCCTGTAAGTATCAGATTTTCATAACCACTTTCCTCATTATTTCCCCAAGAAATTTCAACTGATCCTCCATGATGTTAAGCATCTTCTTCTTAGGGGTTAGACGATTATGGCTCTCCATAATTTCCTGTCCTTTGTAGCTCTTAATAAATTGTGTCTTTTTTTTTTAATTTCACCTAAACCTTGCTCCTCCATCCATTTACTCAAGCTTAATGAAGCATGTTATGCGTTGTTTTCCTCTGTCCCTCTTGCCTTCAATCTGCCCTGTGAGTATCAGAATTTCCAAACCTTTTTTCCTAATTATGTGCAATAGAAATTTCAACTGTCTCTTCCTGATATTAAGTATAAGTTTCCTTTTTGTTTCTAGTTTCTCTAAAACTTCGTCGTTTCTCACCTATTCGGCCAATTTTTTTCTCAGCATCCTTCTGTAGAACCATATTTATGTTACTTAAAGTCTCTCCTTCATGTTTGACGAGATTGTCCAGCATTCACTGCAAAATAGGAGGACTGATATTACATATAAGTTCAGTGCTCTTCGTTTCTAATGTAATGTTTCTGTTTCTTAATACTTTGCTTAGCTTTTGGAAGGCATCATTCACTATCCCAATTCGCCTTCGGATTTTCATGACCCACTTTACCTCCTCTGTTAAGACGCTTTCCAAATATCTAAATCGTTGGACCAGTTTGATTTTCGGTATATCAAATTTTTAATTGGCATGCTAACAAATAATTACATCATTATATTTTTTTATGAAAGCACAGTAATATTCTGATTTATCTGAAAAAAAAAAGTTCGTTTCAATCCGTTTTCAATAAATCAGACATTTTCAATAAATCAGACATTTTCAATAAATCAGACATTTTCAATAAATCAGAGATATTGTATCAGGCAATATAAATATGCCTAACTGCTAAAGACGTTGCTTCCTTGTTTTAAAACACACTACTGTTGTATTCTGTATCTATTTTGGCTTGCCGATAAAATAAGAGTTGTTTTAAACATGGAGATTACATTTTAAAAAAGCACTTTATTACATCATATGCTGTAATTTAAGTTATATCCATATTTATCGTAGAAACCTATATGGAAATCTAAAAATACTTTATAAATGTAAAGTGAAAGAGAAAAAACATGATATACCTTATTTTTAATTCAGTACACACAAAAAAATATTTAAAAAATCGGCAATAAAATTGAAGTATTGTTTATTTGTACATGAGTAAACACTTGTGTGAAAAGCGCGCTATTCTAGAAAATGATGTATAAACGTGAAAATAAATGCATACTCACACCTGCATACAACGACATACCAACGTACATAAAGAAAACGGAAATAGACAAGAATGCATCAATTTCCAAAATAATTTACGATTTTGTGTTTAACTGAACGTACTTGTCTAAAGTAGTTAGTGTCTATTAATGCATTTCTTCACGTGGTTATTTCCTACATACTGTCTTTACGAATATAGATGGACGAATAAGCGCTGAAAAGTTCTTTGCCTACCAAATTCCTAATATTTTAACTAATTTCAAGATATAAGATTTTCGGAGAGAAGCGCTTATTGGTTGAACCCAAAACTTTGCCAGCATTATCTCGGCTCTCTCTCACTCTCTTTCCCACTCCCACTCTCTCTCTCTCTCTCTCTCTCTCGCGCGCGCTTTATTTATTTCTCTTTCTTTCCTAATCAATTTCCCCCTCTTTAAATATATGTGAGTGTGTATGTGTGTGTGTATGCTAACCGTGAAGGATAATATGTATATTTATTAATATATACTTAATAACTCTGTTGTATTACATCGAGTACTGTTTAATTAACACCAGCACTATATATATATATATATATATATATATATATATATATATATATATATATATATATGTGTGTGTGTGTGTGTGTGTGTGTGTGTGTGTGTAAAATATCGCACATTGAATGCTGATGTTAATGAAACAGAGATCGCTGAATATATATATATATATATATATATATATATATATATATATATATATATATATATATATACATGGTGCATTGTGGTTAGTCTATTTTGGTGGTTATACTTTTTCGGTTTTCGATTTTTTACTACGTTACTTAAAAATCGAAATCTGAAAAAAAAATAAACAAAATGACAATAAAATAAGTAAAATAAATTGACCCAAACAAATTACCAAATCACACCCGTTAGAATAGATGAAATAGAATAAAAAATAAAAAAACAAAATCAATGAACCTAAATAAATAAAATAAATAATAAACAAATTAACAAACCATTATGACCAAAATATTAGTTAGACTATAAATATCAAATCAAAAATCGGACGCATAACATAGCTATAACTGTTATATAACGATAAAAAATACTACATTACTTTTTTAATTAACGTAGTAATTTTTTATCGTTACATAACAGTTATCATTATATAACAGTTGTAGCTATGTTTTGCGTTGAAAACTGAAAAGAGCAAATAAAAATATACAGTATAACAAATACATAATAAAAAACAAGTAAAATAAATTAATTAATCAAAATAAATAAGTACACAAACTAACGAACTGATCCCGATAAATTAACCATTAGAAAAAACAAATAAAGATAATCAATCCAAATAAATACATGAAGTAATAAACAAATTAAAAACTGCTCCCGCCAAAATAATAGTTAGAAAAAACTACAGCAATCAACCCCGAAATTGAATAAATTGCTTTAATTATCTTCCCAAACCAAAACAAAATTATTAAATAAGCGATACAAACAAATTTTTACTACGTTAATAAAACACCGATTAAAATTAAAATAAATAAATATATAAGATAAGAAATAAAAATAAAAATAAAAGTAAATAAAAACAAGCAAAATAATCTAACCCAAATAAATAAATAAACAAATAAACAACTTCCGACAAAATAATCGCCAAAATAGACTATCCACAATAAATTTGTATTTCTTAAGTGTGATACTAGCCCAGCCTTGCTGCAGGCGACAAAGCCACATTGGGAGAGGAAACTTATTAAAGCAGCATTTTGATGACGTCTCTGCTTCAGAATCTTGACGAAGCTTATCACAGTGCTTCAGTCTACTGTTTTGAAAGTCCTTTAAAATATAATTAAAGATGTCTTACGGCACTGTTTTCGGTTTCATACTTGGACTTGCCAGGTTTTCAGATCAAAGTTGGGAAGTTTCAAGTTGTCTTTCAATTTGTCTTTGTAGAGTAAGAGTGGTCGTCCAGCTGAACGCTTGGTGTTTGTTAGTTGTCCATACAGCACCATTTTTTGGAAACCTATGCTCATAACATGACCAGCCCACCTGTGTACTTTTGCTAGAATGGGTTCACTATATATAGATTGGGAGCTACTGCTTTTTAGAGCTATCATGAAATAAAAATTATTATAAGTGTTTGGTGTTCTTTAATTAATTAATTATATATATATATATATATATATATATATATATATATATATATATATATATATGTTCCAATAATTTTGAAGGGGTTTGTATATATATATATATATGATAAACTGATTGATATTAAATATCCAAAGAAAGTGTTTAAGACGAAAGAAGTGAAAGTCTGTTGGATGTTTTAAATTATTATTTTGTCAACGGAACGTTCAAAAAAATTATCAGTAGAACTGAAAAAATTAAAGGAAATCTTTACAATGCAATCTTACTATTTAGAAAGGCTGTGATTAATTTGTACTGGAGTGGTACTTAAGTATAGATGTCAAATATTTGTGAACAAATCAGTGAGATTTTTAAATAGAAAAATGCATCTATACTTTATATATATATATATATATATATATATATATATATATATATATATATATATATATATATATCGTCCAATGAGTCCTGTGTAAATAAAATAGTGATCGACGTATAATGATGGAGCTATATTTCATACTACTAATAAACAGTTTATTTCCTCACCGGTAGCACAAATTTTAGTGTGTGTGTGAGAGGGGGGTAATTTAAACATGTGTTCTGTCTTAGATACGTTCTTCGGATATTTCATATCAATCGGTTTATCATATATATATATATGTGTGTTTGTGTGCGATACTGATTGATATAAAATATCCTAAAAATGACCCCTACCTGCACCTCATTTTCCTTCATCTACTCTGCTATTTTATTTTTGATCTATGAAGAAGCGTTCTTCCTATGTGGCATCTGTGTATTTTTATAAAAATATAAGATATACTTTGTGTCCGATGAGCTGGAAAACGGGCGAAACTTATGTCGCATACGAAAAATTAGGTATATGTATATATATATATATTTATTAATATATATCTTTACTCTGTCTAACCACATCGAGCATTGTTATGTTTACATCTCATGAATAAATTTGATGATTATTTGTGTGCTTGCCTGTGTATGCACATATATGGGTGCTTATATCTGGTCGATTGATTTATCTAACTCTATACCCATATATATATATATATATATATATATATATATAAAAGTATAGTTTCAATGCAGGCAAGTCTGTGGCCTGACGATATGCAATCGTGGCATGAAACAGACTGTCGCCTCTAAGTGTTGACTTCTATGTTCACTTTTATATTTACACACGCTCTATCTCTGATATTGAGCACTTTATCCCATAAATATAGCACACCTTAAGACTTTATTTCTTTATATATATATATATATATATATATATATATATATATATATATATATATATATATATTATTAACCAGTTCACTCAAGCAAGGCCAGAATGCTACTAATACGCAGGGTGTGCCTGCAAGAAGTGAAAGTGAAAATGATAGGGGGCATTGAGAACAGGAAAGAACAAAAGATGAAGGGAAGTCAAGGAGACGGAAGATGGCGATTGATGTTGCATTTAAATTTTTAAAGATTGTAGTTATCAGATAAGCAATTAAACGAAAGTTAGTCCCATAGGTGGTTACCGCGATAAAAGAAATTGTTGAAGTAGAAGTGGCAGTTGCATTTAGCTATTCGAACAGTAAAACGGAGTGATCGAGATGTCAATCTATTAACACGCTTAAATACATGTAGTCCCGGGAAGGGTGAAGATTTCACAATCCACCGTGCGAAGACTTCTTGAGAAGAAATGTAGAGTCCATACCACAAGATGCAAATCACTCATCAATAATAAGAATTGCAAGGAAGTATGAGAGATGAGTGCCAAAAGTTGCGTAAGAAAGATTTATGGACCAAAAAGCATGAAAGAGGCAGTGTCCAAGGCTCATTCATATTTCTTGATGGTGTAACTCCTTATGGTAGAAGCATAATGAATATCCAGGTCTACAGAAACATTTTGTTGGTCAATTTACAGAGAAATGCATCCAAGCTAATCAGAATGAAGTTTATCATGCAGCAAAACAATGACCCAAAACATACTGCCAACGCAAGAAAGGACTTCATCAGCCAAAGAAAGTGGGCAGTTTTAGATTGCATGCATTTCGTCTTCTGAAGAGGAGACTGAAGGAAGAACCCTCCTGATAGAACAAGAGCTAAAAGTGTCTGCGTTAAAAGTCTGGAAAATCGTCACAAATGAAGAATTCAACATTTTAGTGATGTCAATGGGGTGCAGACTTGATGCAGTTATTGGAAGCAGTGGTTATGCAAGGAAATATTAAATGTTATTTACTTTAAGACTATTTGTAACTTTACTTTTGATCATCTAAAAATGGGTTGATCTCATACAAGATGGTGGCATCTTTCAAACCGTTTAACACATCTAAATGTAAATACCAGGAAATAAGAGCTGAAATTTTGAACAAATGTCTCATATTTGTCTTTTGGTCATAAACCCAAATATCTTCAGTAAAGGAATTGGTCTTGATGTTATAATAATTTTGAAGAGGTCTGTATATATATATATATGATAAAATTATTGATATTAAATATCCAAAGAAAGTTTTTAAGACGAAAGAAGTAAAAATCTGTTGGATGTTTTAAATTAATTATTTTTATCAACGGATCGTTCAAAAAAAATTATCAGTAGAACTGAAAAAAATTAAAAGAAATCTTTACAATGCAATCCTACTATTTAGAAAGGCTGTGATTAATTTGTACTGGAGTGGTACTTAAGTATAGATGCATTTTTCTATGTAAAAATCTCACTGATTTGTTCACAAATATTTGACGTTTTCACAAATATTTTATTTTTTTAATTCTATGAAATGTTAAATTTTCAAAAAAATATATATTTGTGTATATGTGTTTTTTTTTGTGTGCATGTTTTTGTGTGAAGGGAGACGTAACTAAAGAAGAAAAAATACGCAGATGAAGAAGTTATAATTATTTCCGTAGCTGTAATTTGCAACTCTATTTGCAACCTTGTCGTGTGCATTTATACGTGCATGCAACCGTAAAACCAGTAAACAAACAAACACACACAGGTGTGTGTACGTGATTTGCAGATGAAAATTGTGTGATAGTAATGTGAGATGAAATTCGGTCTTTCTGGATTAGCACTAATAATGTTTCAGCCCGGAAATTATTACTAACCTCAGGGTTATAGCTCATCTAACATGGATTTTCATAGAATTATTATCGGTGTCATTTTATGGAGGCGCGCACGCGCGAGTGCGCACACACACAAGTACACGTACAATCACAAAGTAAAAACGCACAAACATCTATATATATATATATATATATATATATATATTGAAAGTGGGGTTTGAGAAATGGTGAAAGTGAAAAACTGATGCAACATTAGAGCTGAAATGCATGCGTACATACATATATATTTAAGTATTGGAGAGATGGATCTCATAAACACACCCATACGCATACACACACCCATACGCATACACACACCCATACGCATAAACACACACATACGCATAAACACACCCATACGCATAAACACACCCATACGCATACACACACCCATACACACAATTACCACGAATATCTATACCACCCCCACTTATTTATAAACATAAAACTTTTCTTGCAGCCACTGGTGTTTTATATATATATATATATATATATATATATATATATATATATATATATATATATATATGTATGTATGTATGTATGTATTATGAAATAGACAAATTCCGACAATTATTTTTAAGACATTATTTATTTCTATAAAAAAGAACGTATAAACATAAATAATTTCTTTTTTATATATATATATATATATATATATATATATATATATATACACACATCAACTGGATTTCTTCTATATATATATTTTTTCTTGTATATATATATATATATATATATATATATACAAGAAAAAATTATATATACATATACAAGAAATCCAGTTGATATATACTCCAAGTAAATACTATTAATATGATATAAAATAAATCATTAAAACTGATTTAGGAGAGCTCAATGTTTTATTCAAAGAGAACATATAAATTATAAACAATAGGAATTAGGATTACTCCATAATATTGATGATCATCATTTCACCTTGTGAATTAAACTTAAATTACAAGGATTTTCAAATCCATCAGGTTAACAGGAAAAGCCAGAAATTAAAACTAATTTTAAAAGCCAGGAAGAAATAAAGGAAGAAAAAACGGAATGAAAACAAAAAGGATTCATAATTTTTTTTTTAAAACCCGAAACCTTTTTTCGAAGTTGAAATTCAACACAAGTGTCCATGTCACCAAAAGTATATTGGAGCATTACTGAGAAGAATATTGCAAGGAGAACAGGAACATGACGCAACCTTGATTTGTGACATTTGTAACATCAAAGGAATCAAAGAATTCCCCATCAGATACAGCAGCATCTTTCATCCCTTTGTCAAAAGAGATTATAACATTCAACCTTTTGTCTGTTATTACAAGCTTTTTAAGAAATTTCCAGAGTGCTTCACGATTTAAAGTGTCGAAGGCCTTAGTAAGGTCAACAAAAACCATATACAATTCCTGTTTCTTTCACTCACTTTTTCGATTACCTGACGGAACGAAAACATGTCAATAGTGCCACGAACGGACCTGAAACCACACTGTGATTCCAGGTAAGTCTTATTGACGACGTTCTTGATAATCCTGTTCAGAATCAATCTAGCTAATATTTTTGCTAACAATTAACAGCAGAGATATTCCTCAGTAGTTGTCACAAACATTTCTATTACCTCTTTTCTTTTATAGGTGTTGAATTAAGGCATCCTTGTTGTCTTAAGGAACATGACCAGCCCTCTGTATTACTTTAAGGTCTTCTGCAACGTTTTGTCTAAATTTTTAACACCATACTTGTAGACTCCGAGTTTGATAGCATCCTTTCCAGGTTCTTTCCCTGAAGACATTTGTTTGATGGCGTCAAAGATGGATGGTGTGACTTGAAGTGATGTCTCCAGCGGCACAAGATATCAGACTTGTCTGACAGAAGCCTCTGTTCATTTGAGGAGGTTATTGATGTGATCCCGTTCTCTCTGGGATCAGAGATCATCTTAAGATCACCAAAGAGCTGGAAATACTTCCTATCTGCTGCGTCCTGATATCCTGTTATTTTTGCAGACTACCAGTCCATCTTCATTTTCCTGTGAGGTCGCTGAACCTCACTTTTGCGACTGGTACTGAGGTTTCTTTGCAGAAGTGTCTTTATAATTAATCCATGTTTTGCGTCAGTTGAGTCGCTGGACTTAATCTTTGCTTTCATTAACCAGTCCTGGAGTTCCTGAACCACTAGTCCGACCACTTTCAAAGAAGTAATATGCAGTTATTATGTATACACCCCTCTTCATACAGAATTATATATATATATATATATATATATATATATATATATATATACAGAACTTAGTCACTTTCATCGAACAGAACTATATATATATATATATATATATATATATATATAGTTCTGTTCGATAAAAGTGACTCACCTGATTTTTTTTGCTAAATGTTCTCTTTTCCGATGAAACGAAAGTTGATCTAAATTCCAAGGATAAGCGATCTAAAACCCGAAGGAAAAGCTTTGAAATCTCTTTGAAGTTAGCAGTAAGTACTGTCAAGCATCCGTTCAGTATAATGTTCTGAGGATGCTTTTCTTTTCATGGAACTGGTTTCTTGAAACCTATTGAAAAAACCCTCAGGAGCGAGCAGTACAAGAGAACTTTAGAGTCTTGTCTGCTCTCTTCTGCTGAAAGGGTGCAAATCGACCCCACCAAGCTCATTTTTATGCAGGATAATGTTCCCTGTCACAAATCAAAATTGATGAAGGAATACTTTGATGAGAAGCAGGTGAGTGTTATGACATGACCGTCCAATTTCCTGACATCAACGCCATAGAAAACTTATGGAGCATTATAAAGTACAGGCTCTCGAGAAAGCAGTTGAGCAACATGCTCACTCCCGAGGGTCTTTTCAATAGGTTTCAAGAAACCAGTTCCATGAAAAGAAAAGCATCCCCAGAACATTATACTGAACAGATGCTTGACAGTACTTCCTGCTAAATTCAAAGAGCTTTCAATGCTTTTTCTTCGGCTTTTAGATCGCTTATCCTTTGAATTTAGCTCAACTTTCGTTTCATCGAAGAAGAGAACATTTAATAAAAAATATCAGGTGAGCCACTTCGGCCTTCTTCAAGTGGTTGGAATTTCGAACTGAACCCTTTATTTCGCTCACTGGGGTAGACTGTTCAAGTTTCACGTGCCATGTTTTGATGGATGTCAGTTATCTCCTGTTAATTTCCCTCTGAAAGTTCTCCACTGTCTTAACAGTGTATTGAACTCACACTCTTTGGGTCCTGTCACTGGATCTAACTAACGCCTTTATCCACTGTGCTATGTCCATCATTCATACCCAGATGTCCTCAATTTCTGGGTATTATAAACCTAATGTCTTCAGCAACCATTTTTACCAGTGCTCATATTGCAATTTTGCTGTTATCATTCATGTTTTTACCAGAGCTCATATTGCAACTTTGTTGAACCGTTTATATCGCTCACTGAAGTAGACTGTTCTACTTCCACGTGCCATGTTTTGATGGATGTCCTGCTAATTTATAAAAGTTCTCCACTGCCTTAACCGGGTATTGAACTCACACTCTTTGGGTCTTGTCACTAGATCTAACCAACGCCTTTATCCACTGTGCCATGTGTCCTTGAGGACATCTGCGTATGAATTTCTGGGTAATGGCAGTGATAATATTAGCTGTTTCCTTATACGAAAACACTCGGCATCCATGGACTTGAGCAGCCAGTGCTTCTTTCTGTTGACATTTATAAAATTATTTCTACTAAAACAACTATTCAGGAACATAGGTTCCTCAAGTGAACTCTTATTGACCTTTTCGGTATTAACAATAGTTTCCATCCTAACCTTTTGTGTGATGTAGTGTGGAATGCCAACATGTTGATTATGTTATTATTTTCTCCTTAAGCTATATGTACTGTAAGAAAATTCCCTCTTTTAAAATTTGACTGAGTACATTTATCTATGACTAAATTCGATGGTGATACAACAATTAGATTCCTGTATTATTGGTAATATAACTTCTAATCTACTTTTATTCCATTACCGTTTTAGCGGTTTAAAATCTTCTATGAACACAAAAACGATTCAAAATTTTTCAAAACCCGTATCTCATTAGGGGTTAAGGGTTTTGATGTCCCGGAAAGGGATATATTTGAACGAAGTAGCTAAGTGGTTTTGTCTAATATAACCAAGTAGAATATGGTAGCAGTAATCGACTGGTACGCGTCGTAGTCGCAGGTAAGAAGTGTAGATCAATGGTGTAGTTTAATGGGCGTCATTATAGACTTAGCTCTCAGACTAAGGCTTTCTTCTGACTCTCCTACACGTCCGTCGGTATTTATGACGGACATCAGCCAATCATATTCCAGTGAGGGGGATCCCAGGTGTATGCATCTTCCATTATATCAGGTTTTAAAAAATGTATAGCAGTAGTTGTGGTGTTTCCTGAACTGACGAGGATCAACCCTCACCAGACTAGTTTTGAATTAACTGTTTTTCCTTTTCCTAGACCGGTCTCCACCCAAGGATATAGGACCCAGTATGTCCTGCTATTTACCCACAGCTGGCAGAAGAAAAGATGGATACATACTTTACCCGTAAGTGAAATAAACCCGACAGGAATTCGAACTCGGCTCTCCAATTCCTCAATTTGAACCGCTATTCATTGCTCCACCGTTACTTCTACATGCCCATGAAATATAGGCTATCCGTAACCTGTGCTATTTAGTTCATTTGAGTTAGGTATGCAGGCAATTATATGATAACGGCGAAAACGCGTCATTAAATATTTGCTTAACGTCTAAGATGCTATTCAATTTTTTCATACTGACCTTTAGAAAACTTATAAGATTGGTGAAAATGTAAATTAATTCTAGTAGCGTACCGGAAAACATATAAAATCCTTTTTTTTCTTTTTTTTTTTTTTTAAGAATGGAAGTTCCAGCCAAAGAACTTTTAAAACCTTTCAATTCTTTTGGAAAAAAAATTAATATAAAATTATTCATTTTTTTTCCTGATATATATTTCACTTAAAATCTAAGTGATTTATCTATACGTTGTGGATAAACAGGTGATTCATCGTTAATTTGGGATGGTAGCAATGTTTCAGTGATCACGAGTATAAAATAAGTAATGCTTTCTGTAAATATGGCCTTACGAAGGATGAAATGATTAAAATAAATAGAAAAGATATCATATATTCCTTGGCTTTTCTGATATTTTGATTATTATAAGTTTTATTCAATTCAGTTTGACACTTTTAATTAATTCTTTTTTTTACCTATATCTTTTTGAAGAATACTCTCTCGCTTTTTTAAATGATGTTTTTTGTTTGGCTTCATTGATTAACCTGTTTCCGAATCGAATTTTCCCTGAGAGTGTTGCTTGATTTATATAATTTATTTCTTTTCATTTCTGATTTTAGGATCTATTTTACAGTTAAGGAATCGGTTTTCTTTTATATCGTGTTTGTTACATTTTCAATGGTCTTCCTCTCTAATTCCTCTCCAGCTGAGCTGGTCAAACTCTCTGCCTCCTAGCAGAAAGGATCCCCAGACGTGTCTTTATCGAAGGTCAGATTCACGTCTTGGTAAAGCTACCTGGCCCAGTTTTATGCTGGGAATTTTTGGCCGAGCTTACGTTTTCGGATACCCCACATTAAATTCGGCCTCGTGCCATATTTGAAAGCGTGGGGCGGTTGGTAGATATCCTTGTTTGTGGAATTCGTCTAGAGATTTGTCTCCAGCTGTGCTCGTCAAACTCTCTGCCTCGAGGCAGAGAGGATCCCCAGACGAGGCTTTGTTGAAGAGCAGTGCCTCGTCACGGGAAATTTTTTTGCCGAACCTATGGGCTCGGATACCCCACATTAAATTCGGCCTCGTGCCATATTTGAAAGCGTGGGGCGGTTGGTAGATATCTTTGTTTGTGGAATTCGTCTAGAGATTCGTCTCCAGCTGTGCTCGTCAAACTCTCTGCCTCGGGGCAGAGAGGATCCCCAGACGAGGCTATGTTGAAGAGCAGTGCCTCGTCACGGGAATTTTTTTTGCCGAACCTATGGGCTCGGATAACCCCCACATTAAATTCGAACTTCTGTCACATCTGACCACGTTGGGCGGTTGGTAGATATCCTTGCTTCGGGGAATATTAGCCTGCCACCTGTTTTTCCTGTCGTTCTGTAGTGTATCCTCTTTTACAATAAACCTCTCTTTCTTTCATCTACTCGCGTGTTGCTGTTCCTTCGCTCAAGTACCACCTTTGTCTGTTTGTAACCTCTTTAAGAATACAACAAATATAGATCGTTCTGACATCAGCACATCAATCGCTGTTTCTCAATCTTTCCTTAGCATAATCTTTTTATTTATACTTATTTCAAAAGATTATCTCTTGCTTTTCTGACATCTTGCTTTGGTATTATTATAACACATACAGTAGGATATATTACTTCGTTTTAGGTGATGAAATTCGAGTTAATATTTTTAAAATATGTCGTCAATTGATTGATCTGCTCTTCTAATAATGCTGTATCTAGTCACCTTTTCCACTTGATTTTTTTTCCGTTTATAACCGATTTTGTTTTCTCTGCTTTTACGATTTCTCTAAAGAAATCTGTTTTCATTTCCGCAATATTGTCGTGACACATCTTCTGCACAAAACGGATGTTGACCGCTCGAAGACCCAAAGCAGACTGCCTAAATCCGTTTTCTACGCATAGGCCCCACACATACATCAGCGTTAACCAAAATGAAATGAACAATATGTTATGACCAGACAGAGCCACTCTGACTAAAAAAAAAACAAAAACAAAAACAGGGGTTATGGAGGGTGAAAGAGAGAAAAGAGTGGACGTAGAGGGGATTGAGGAAAGAGTAAAACAGGGATCAAGGTGACGATTGACGTTGCATTTAATTTTTTGAAGATTGCAGTCATCAGGGAAGCAAGAGTGAGGAGGGGAGTTCCACTCCTGGGAAGTGCGAGGAAAGAAACTCTTGGAGTATATTTAACTATGTTAACAGTAAATAGGTGTGACCTAGATGCCAATCTAGTAGCACGCTTAAATTCATGTAGTCGGGGCACCTGGGAAAAAACTCGTTAGAGCAGTGGCCATGAAAATATTTGTAGAAGTCGAGAAGCCAATTCAGGAATTACAGATTCTCCTTGGATTTTGTCGAGAACCTTGAGATGAACGTCAGGGGCACAAGCCCAGATATGGCAACAGTATTCAATGCAAAATGAATGGTAGATTTGTAGATGTGTGAGATGGTCTCTGACAAGAGATATCTTCTAAACAAACTTTCCTTGCAGTAGATGCAGCTATTGATTCAATGTAGTTGTTCCACTTCAAATCAGTTGAATACGTGAGACCCAGAAGGCGCAGTGAGACGCTCTCAGGGAGTCGAGCATCAACCATGCTGGGTACAGAGACGTTTCTCTATGGTGGTTAAATGAGAGCTGTTTAGATTTGGAGGCATTTAAAATTTACAACCCATCTCCTGTTCCAATCAAAGCCTGACTGGAAATCCTTTTCGAGAGCAATGGTCAGAGTTGCTGGGCTTACTACTGAGACAGGAATAAATGACAGCGTTACCTGCATAGACGCCTACGTGGGAACTGATGATATCAGAAGATCAGAAACAGAGTAGGACCCAGGATAGAGCCATTATTATCGAGAGCTTGATATATATATATATATATATATATATATATATATATATATATGTATTTAGTTAAGGTCGTAATCACGTCTGCGTTAGATCGGGCAAAACTGAATCCATATTGTTTGTCAGAGGATAGATCGTAAGAGGTAACATGCTTAACCACTTCGGCGTTGACTGAAGCCTGGAAAACTTTGATAAAAATCGGTAAGAAACTGATAGGGCGGAAATTAGACAAATTTTATTGATTAATTTAGACAAAATTTGTCTACTTATTTTCAACTGGATCCTGTTATATTCATGGACAAAGTTTCTGGTGTCATTATTAAAGGAAGAGAGAAAATCGCCATGTTCATACATATTATTTTATTCTAAGTACTTTCGACATAGCACAGTGTCATCATCAAGGTGTTGCTTTTTTTTCATGATAAATATTGTAGTATTCATTTTCAAAGACAAAATTGCTGTGTTCATCTGAATGTTATTTTCTTTAACGTCAGTACGTGATCGCTTGACACTGCTTCAAGGAGGTTACTAAATAAGGTTTATCGAAAGATTTTAAGAAATAAGTATTAAAACTATTAGTGCAAACCTTGATATTTTAAAGTATTTTACAGACTTTAAAACATTTGTGCAATATTCATAATTAAATTTATTAAGGTTTGGTTTCAATTTTTTAATATAGATAATTTCTAGAATTTTTATTTTATGTTTATTATTTTCATAAAAATTTAAATATGTCTTTTCAACAAGAATTTTTCTGAATTGCGAATGTAGACAGGTATGATGCTGTAAATGTTTAAACATGTTGGGCATATCATTCAAATAAAAACTCAGTCGCCATTATGCTAGGAATATTGTAGCCAACCACACGTATTCTATTCGTATACCATTGGTAGGAAATAAGTCAAAAGAAACAACTGTCCACGAACAACTGTCCTTCGGAACCGAATCACAAGAGGATGATTTCAATATCCTTGCAATTTTAATTTGTTCATGTCTCGGGGTAACTTCCCCTAAATTTTGC
>CAHIKZ030003891.1:1520000-1532500 GCA_903632075.3 Acanthosepion pharaonis
GGTAGCGACGGAGAGTGAGAAGAAAGGACTAAGCATAAACTACAAGACAGAATTCATGGTTATCAGAAAAAGGATGAACCCCAAATGGAATTTGCAGGTCGGGGACACTAGAATCAAGCAGACGTGGAAGTTTAAATATCTGAGAAGTGTTCTGACAGAGGACTGTAAGTGCGACACTGAGATCAGTAGGCGTATTGGGATGGCCAACGAGGCATTCCAAAAGTATTACGAGACAGGAGGATTTTTTTGGTAACGAAAAAATAATACTGAGCTGTTATATGACATCTGTCCTTCATTACGGCAGCGAATGTTGGACGATTTCTTCAAAAATGAAGAAGAGACTCAAGGCGACAGAGATGTGGTTCTACAGAAGGATGTTAATATCATGGACCGAGAGCAATGATGAGGTCTTAAAAAGGATACAGACAAGGATGAAGTTTATACTTAACATCAGGAAGAGGCAGCTGAAGTTCCTGGGACACATAATAAGGAAAGAGGGCCTGGAGAATCTGATACTCACGGGTTGAATAGAGGGGAAAAGAGACAAAGGAAAACAACGTATGACATACTTGGCGGGCTTAAGCAAGTGGATGACAACGTTTCTGGGGAGGGAACGGGAAGAAAGAACTTGATGCAAGGAATAGAGAGAAGTGGAGAGCCATGATCACCTACGTCCTGAAAGGACATGGCACATAAAAAGAAAGAAATGTATTTGTCTAAGAGGCCAGGGTATAATCGATGGATTTACACAAAAGTAACATTGTAATGTTATTTAAAAGTGAATCAACTGGAGGTCAATGATCGTTTAACATTTTTCACTCCTACAAGAAATGGTTAGTGAATGCTGTTTGTAAAAGCTGGCATACACTTGTGCATTTTTTTATAACATTTTCCCTTCATTCAATTGTAATAAATCTAATTTTCATCAAATAGGACGTCCTCTTTCTCTCTCTCTCTCTCACACACACACACACACACACTCATTTTCTCTCTCGCTCACTCTTTCTCTCTCACTCACAATTTGTCACCCCCACCCTAGATAAAAAAAATATAGTGTAGCAAATATCCGTCAAGGTTCTTCAGAAAGTTTACATCAAGTGAATGCAACCATCGTATAATTGATTGTTTGTCATCACCTTTTAAGAAGGTGCTTCAAATCATGCGTACAGCTGCGTTTTCACTGTTCAACAAAAATGTGACAAATGAGAATAGCTATATTTTCATAATTTTTTTTTCTTTTTCTCTGCAAATTATGGTAACCATTTGATTACAAGGCGGTAGTCCTAGATTACAGTCTCTTTTCGTGTCTGTCTCATTTTGCCGACCGTTATCGTTGATCATGGTATGCTAATATTATATAGTATAACATGAACTAATATAATAACAAGACACTTCCAGTGTCAATCACAATCATGTTGCTATAGCGTCGAAGGAGGGACACATCGTTGGGCGTTGTTATTCGTTCTTTTATACATTTCACCTTTTTGTCCTTTATGTTTTCTACTCTGTCTTTATTCTTTTTCTTTCTATCCTTTCTTTCTTTCTTTCTGTCTTTCTTTCTTTCCTTCTTTTTCATCTCGTTCTTCTTCATCATCTTCCTCTTCTTCGTTTTCTTTATTTCTTCTTCTTCTCCTCCTTCTTCTTCATCTTCTTCTTCTTCTTCTTCTTCTTCTTCATCATCTCCTTCCATGTCTTCTTTTTCTTTTTCTTCTTCTTTATCTCCTTCTTCTTCATCATCTCCTTCTATATGTTCTTCCTCTTCTTTATATCCTCCTCCTCCTTTTTTTACTTCTTCTTCCATATCTTCTTTTTCTTCTTCATCTCCTTCCATATCTTCTTCTTCTTCTTCTTCATCTTCTTCTTCTTCTTCTTCTTCATCTTCTTCTTCTTCTTCTTCATCATCTCCTTCCATGTCTTCTTTTTCTTTTTCTTCTTCTTTATCTCCTTCTTCTTCATCATCTCCTTCTATATGTTCTTCCTCTTCTTTATATCCTCCTCCTCCTTTTTTTACTTCTTCTTCCATATCTTCTTTTTCTTCTTCATCTCCTTCCATATCTTCTTCTTCTTCTTCATCATCTCCTTCCATGTCTTCTTTTTCTTTTTCTTCTTCTTTATCTCCTTCTTCTTCATCATCTCCTTCCATGTCTTCTTTTTCTTTTTCTTCTTCTTTATCTCCTTCTTCTTCTTCATCTCCTTCCATATCTTCTTCTTCTTCTTCTTCTTCTTCTTCATCATCATCATCTTCTTCTTCTTCTTCTTCTTCTTCTTCATCTTCTTCTTCATCTTCTTCTTCTTCTTCTTCTTCTTCTTCCTTCGAACTCTCTCTTTTCTGAGCTGCCTGATTGTTTTCCTTGCACCGCTTCTATTCCTTTTTCAATAGCTTCTTCTCTATAATTTCGACTGTGGAGTCTCTTTTTTTTACCATTCTGTAGTTTAACGCGCAATCTTTTTAAGTCAACTTGTTCCGTGTTAAAATATTTTATGACTCACACTGTTTTGATGTTGGTGTAAAACGAAAAGGAAAGGCTACAATTTCGACTGGATTTTTATAACTTATATCACGATTGTGAGGTTTCTCAATATAAATATACAGGGTGCAATGGGTATATTGCCGCCATTTTATATTTATAATTTCACGCAGGCGCGTGGTTTGTTTTTGATTTTATCGACTGCACAGTATAGTAGGGTCAGTTGGCCACTGTCTACGAGAAAAAGAACACCATGACGCAGTTCATTCCTCCACAAATTTGAAAACGACATTCTGCACTGTTTGAAATTCACACTGGAAGCTCCAATATGAACAGTGTTTGGATGTCAATCTTGGGACAGTGCAGAGAATTCGGAAAGAGTTGGATGAGTCTAATGGGGATTACGAAGGAGTTTGGAGTGATCACAAGTGATGGCGACGTTATGCTTCCATTCATATTCCTTCAGTCTCAACACGGATGTATACATCAAGTGGCTCGAGGAGGTAGTGCTGCCTGAGTCTGTGGCTGTTGGAAAACCCTATGTCTAGCAACAGGACTCTGCACCATGCCACACAAGCAGGAGAACTCGGTCATGGCCATCAGACAATTTCTACGACCATATCACCCTTTACATATGGACACTTAACTCCTGGAACACTCTTGGTATTATGTATGGGGCAAAGTTGAACGAGAGAACAACAAGACTCCTTGTAACACTAAAGATGAACTGAAGACAAGGGTTATGAAAGCATTCACCAACTTAAAATTGGATAACGTTCAGAAGAGATCGCAAAGTCGTCTGGAGGCCGTGGTTGAAGCCAATGACGATTTTATTGAATGTCCTCTTTGCTTATGGGGCAGTAAATTTTGACCAAGTTTATCGCATCCATTAGCAACTTCTTGGTGATGGATGGGTAGAAATTGCAAATATCGAATTGGAGGAAAGAGTATTCGCTTTTCTTATTAATTTTATTAAACCTCCTCTCTATTTTTTTCTGTAACTGAAAGGCGAGAATAAATACCAGTTATCACCTGGGAACCAATAACGAAAGCTAAATACTTCAGTGGGAAAGGCAACAGGTGAAACCTATGTCTTTCTGAGAAATTAATGATCCTGAAAAATATAAGCAATCCTAATCTCTTAAACAAAAGAAGTTAGTCAATGAGCACATAGTTTTAAATTTCTACTCAAACACCTTGAGGCAGATTAGTATAGTCTAGCCGGACCCAGGGACCGGATATACTTGTATTGATATTATTTATTTTTATTAATACTTTTACTAATTGCTACCTTTACTATACAACTATTGTTAATATTAGACTGTAACGCATTTAACTTTTTTGCTAATACATTATTTCCATTATCTTATCTTTACCATTTTTTATTATTATTGTATTGTTTTTATCTTTCTCTCCTGCCTTTTGTCTTACTTTTAGTAACGTGTTTATTTACATATTTATTGATTTTATTTGCATTTCTTATTTTTATTAATTTATTTTTTACTTTAATTATTTACATATTTATGTTCCTATTTTATTTTGCCTTATTTTATATTATTTTATTTTCATAGATACATATTATTTTTATTAGTACATTAAGTTAAATTTTATTTTATCACGGCGTATTTTATTGTTATTGATTTCCCTACTCTTATCTAGTTTATTAATATTAATAATATTATGAATTACTTTATTGATTTTCATGGGAAAATAGAGTTGTCCCCCCTTGATTTTCAAACGTTTTTTTTTTTTTTCATTTTTTTTTATTCATTCCTTTTGATAACAAGAGCGTCTCTTCAAATCAGAATTTATAATTCTTATTTGCAACCTTCTTTTCAATCTTAAATGCTAATCTGGGCCTAAATTTAAATCCAAAATTAAACCACAATTCATTTAAATTTTTTTTATCAAACAATAATAATCCACCTTTACAATAAAATATCTCGCGATATTAAAGAAACAGCGTTAACGCAAAAAGTTGCACCTGAAAATTTGGTTATATATATATATTTATATATATATATGAAAAAATATATATATATATATATATATATATATATATATATATATATATATATGCCTACATGAAAAACTACACATTATTAAGTTTCTAAATAATAAAAATCTATTAAACAATAGACATGAGTTAACGGTTTTTTGCCGACATCATCAATTTTTTGCATTGAATAATTAGCATAAAAACAAACAAACAATAAAATATTTTTTATAATCCATAGCCCTAATAAATAGTTTAAATACCCTACAAAAAAAAGATAACCCTTTATGAAGTCGTCAAAAAACAAATGTTACGGCAGTTTTTTTTATATAAACAAAACCCTTTCAGAAAGAAATAAAATAAAAAAATAAATAAATCTCCATAGACACGAAAAGCAGACTAGACGAAAACATCTTCCGTTTTAAATTTAGACACCCCAACCTTACCCTGACATGACATCTATGAATGTAACTCTATACTGATACAAATTATTAACACCGAACACCCCCTCCTATTTAAACAATCGCTCTGGCTGTTACCATGGAAATTTTGATTTCAATAATGAATATGCTATTAAAACACGTAAATTTCAGAAATAAGTTATCACCAAAAAATTTCGCTTGAAGATGGAACAGAGCTTACTTTATTTCAGTTTAAATAGTTCAAATAATTATATTGAAGTTTTCGGCTCTTGTTTTGAAACATGAGACCTCTTATGTAGCGTGTTGGAATCATATTTTTAAATAAATATATATTATATATATATATATATATATATATATATATATATATATATATATATATATATAGAGAGAGAGAGAGAGAGAGAAAGAGAGAGATTTGGATTCAACGCAGAAGAATATAAGAAAGTTGGTTCTCTGTATCGTACCAGAAAGTTTTTCTCGGCTGAGTCCATCCTTCAAATCTATAAGTCAAACATTCGTCCTTGCATGGAATACTGTTGGTCTGGTGCCCCCGCTGTTCATCTCGAGGTCCCCGACAAAATTCAGAGACGGATATGCAATGAGATGTATCCTGATCTGGCATCTCGTCTACAGTCACTTTCTCACAGACGTGCCGTGGCTTCCCTCTGTCTCTTCTAAAAGTATTTTCACGGCAACTGCTCCGACGAGCTACAATTTAAACGTGGTACGTGGTTGGCATCTCGGCCCCACCCTTTTACTGTCTAAACGGTTAAATCTAGCCGTCTCTTCTACTCCAACAGCTTCTTATCACGCACTTCCGCTATGTGGAACACCTTTCCTAATACTTGCTTCCGTGATAGTTTTAATCTTTAAATATTCAAATGTAATGTCAATCGATATCTTCTGATGCCTTGATCTTGTTCCCCGCCCTCCTCTTTATCCTTTACTCAATAAGGCCTCTTTACTCTTGCTCTCGCTCTCTGTTATGGTCCGGTTCCTTGTACCCCGGGTGATAATCCAAGGTAGAACCAATAAAGAAGAACTCGAACACAGGTATGGAATAACACAGATATATTACAATCAGGAATATATACAGAGAAGTAGAAGTGTTAGTATGAACAATCAGGTTTAGTAGAGAGAACAATGTAGTCTCGACCAGTATCACTATTCCAATGTCTTGCAGTAATTGTCTGAACGCGACTCTGTTTCGGACTGCCTCTGACTCGACTCTTGACTCGACTTGAACTACGGACTGACTGACTTGAACTACTGACTAACTGACGATATTCACCCCCCCACGAGGGTGTCATGTGGCACAAGGCCTTTTTAACGTGGGCATTCCCGAGCTATTAGGCTCGGTCAAAAAATATGCCCATTGAACCCGTATAAACGGGTTCAGGGTCGGTTTACCTCCCCGAAAGAGAATTCGGCCTTCGGCGTAGCCTCTTTCGGGTTCCTCCCCGCCCGAAGGCAGAGAGTTCAACCGAACAGTCGGTTCAGAAATGAACTACTAAATAACTGACTCCTTGCCTACTCCTCAGGCGCAGTATTTATTAAGTATGGAATAGTCCATTATTATTATTATGGGTAAGGTCTCCTAACACTCTCTGTAACCCTTTGCGTGCTAATGGCACTCCCCCTTGCGTGGGGTGAAATACTTAAAAATAGACTTGTTTATTATAATTTCTATGCTATTTTCAGAACAATTACCTCTACCCATATCTAAATATTTTTCTCTGTCACTTTTCTCTCTCTCTCTCTCTCTCTTTCTCTCTCTCTCGTTCTAGCGTTTAAAACAATTTAGGAATCTTTATGTAATGTGGTCTTTGCTATTTAGTAAAGTTCCTTATATGTGATTCTGTCTCGTCAGTCTCTGATATTTGATGAAATACAATCTTCTGTAAGACCTCCAGGGTTCATTCGCTTCAAGCCATTTTTAATCAGTGATCTGAGAAAACGGTTGCATTGCGCTAATATTTCTGACATGTTTAAACGATTTTGACGTTTTCCATGACATTCACACGTGTGTCGAGATGTGACGATACTAATTTAATAATTCTATTTCTTTAATATCGCGAGATATTTTATCGTGGATTATTATTGTTGTTAAAATATTTAAATGAATTGTGGTTTAAATTTGGATTTGAATTTAGACCCGGATTAGCATTTAAGATTGAAAATAATGCTGGAAATACGAATTATGTATTCTGGTTTGAAGAGATGCTCTTGTTATCAAAAGGAATGTATAAGAAAAAAAGAAACGTGTGGAAATCAAGGGGGACAACTCTATTTTTTCCATGAAAATCAATAAAGTAATTAACAATATTATTAATATTAATATTAATGAACTAACTAAAAGTAGTGATATCAATAATGATAAAATATGTCGTGATAAAATAAAATAAAAATTAAAGTACTAATAAAAATAATATATATCAATGAAAATAACACGATATAAAATAGGATAAATTAAAATAGAAACATGAATATGTAAATAATTAAAGCTAATAAATAAATAAAAATAATAAATGCGAATAAAATAAATAAATAAATAATTAAATAAACCCGATACTAAAAGTAAGACAAAAACTAGGAGAAAAAGACAAAAATAATATAATAATACGTGTTAGTATTTTCGTTTTGTAGCACCTTGCGGTGTTGGATAAAAAGTACCATCGCCGCAGCCTATTATTATATACTTACCAGAATGTAAATATAGATTAATCAATAGCATCAGGCAACAAAGATTTTACTAAGAGGATATATACTTGCATTTTAACGTAAATCGAGTTTCCTATTTCCGAATACGCAATTCAAAGTCCTTATAGCAACGCAGAATCTTCTGTTATACGCATGCGCATTAATTGAGAATTTCTTGTGTTGTGTTTAATTGCATTAGGCATCCTTCCAAAATGGTCTCCTACCCAAATATGTTGTTTCAGATTAAATTCAGTACAATGATTCCGAAATCAGAATTTTCCGAGCAAGGCAGTTCTATGCTAACTACTAGTTTCTTCTCTCGCCCCTTTTCGCTTGGGAAACTCTCTTACGGCTTCGTGATTTCTAGTCAACTTTGATTTTCAAAAAATTAAAATGCAATGTCAATCCTTATCTTTTGTCTTCTTTATTCCTGTTTTTTTTATTGTTCTCCCTCCTTAATAATTTTTTTTTTTTTCATATTCTCTTACACCCAGTAACCCCTTGTGTTTTAGTGGTTTTAATGTTTTGCTTGCGGGGTGACATGATTTAAAAAATGTTCAGGATTTTTGACATATGATAATAATATATTTCAGAGTCAATATTGTATTACGCGCACCAGGTCGAAAAATTAAATTTCGGGAATATCTCGTAGAAAGCAATGTTTGATTAACTGGTCAATATTGGCTGCTGTCACTTTCGAAGTATTTCCACTTTGTAAGCTATGCAAGACGGCACAGTGGAGTAATGGATAGCGGCTCGGATGGAGGAATCGGATAACCGAGTTCGAATTCCAGAGAATTCATTGAATTCACTTACATGCTAATACCCTTGAGAAAGATATGAATCCTCTTCTCATCCCCCCAGATATGGGTAAATAGCAGGAGAAACCGGGTTCTATAGTCTACCGCAGAAACAAATGGCAACCCACTGCAGGAAAAAATCTGCTTCTTCAGTCATGTATCGAAAGATAAGCGTGAATCACGCATGACCCATAACTGACTGAAGCTATGCCAGGTGTCAAATGAAAGCGCCATTACAGGAAACATATTGGAGCACGTTTTCTGGAATATCTTTCAGTAATTTAGTTACGTATTATAGAATATCATCAAATCTTTGCGATTTAGAGGCATTTTTTTCAATTTCAGAAATAGTAAAAAATCACAGGAGGCTATGTTTGATGATTTAAGTAAATGGCTGATTTTTGTAATGTATTTCTTAGCCAGAAACATGCGGACACCTAACGGCCAACGCGCAAGATATATTTTGCTTAAGAATCAATTTGTGAAGAGAGAGAGAGAGAGAGAGTGGTTTTGTTTTCTACCGAACAGATTTTTGTAACCATTCCAGCACTTCTTGGGTCATCGTGAATATATTCTTACCCACCCTCGGACACCTGTGACTTCTGTATTGTTTTTACACTTGACTTCATAGCATGTTCACCATAAGCCATCTCAGCTAAAACATTTACGAATTTTCATAAAAAAAAAACAAACTCGGTGCTAGTGCGCTGCTTCAGATTCATTTCCCTCATTTTCCGCTGACAATATAACGGAAACACGCATAATTTCCTCTACTGCTCGTCAGCGAAGAATTCATCTGGTCTGCGTCTCAAGAAAGCTGAATTTGAAACTTGTCCGGAATTGCTTGTATATAATTGTTTACTTGTGGTCATCCAGGGAATAAAATTGTCACACACTGCGTGTTTAAATAACCACTTCCGCTGGCGATGCGTGAATAGATCGTTGGAGACTTTCAAAAGCCATATGCTTATAACGTAATAAAAAAGGACATGGAATGCGTGATATCTGCAAAAAATTTACTTTTATAATTCTCGTCAAACAGCTCTAAGTAGTGCCAAAGATCTGCATTTTCGGAGCTTCAGCTGCGATCGACATCGATTTTTTTTCTGTTACGACAAGTAACCAGCTCAAAACCGAAGAGTAATAACAAGTGTCACAAATATTAATAAGATGTCACAAATAAAGTGTGCAATTTGAATGTATATTTGCTGATATAGAACTTAGGTAAGAATACAATATACAGGTGCTAATATATTATTAATATAAGATTTATCAATAACATAAGTATATTATGATTATAAATCTAAAATCTGATAAGCTGCTGAATGGAGATTAAGAATCAGTGAACTTGATTTAGCCTGATTCATAATGAGTAATGGTAATATTAATTGTTTCCTTATAAATAAATATTCTACATTTATTGTCTTCAGAGACAGTGCTACCGTTGGTTGGGATTTATAAAATTTTTCTCTCAAAACTTTCATCTGGAAAATACGTTTCTCAAGTCTGTTGAGAGTTATCGCCCTTTCTAGGACTGATGAAAGTTTCCGTTCTAACATTCTGTTTAATGGAGGGTGGAAAGTTAACATACTGATTATATCGTTATTTTCTGTTCGTGTTAGATGTGCTACCCCCCCCCTCTATGTGTTTCGGATATAGGCACGGAAGCGAGTGTTTAGAACTTTCGATCTCGGACCATGAGACCCGGTTTCGAATCTCCTCATCATCGTTTGATCAGGAGTCTGGCCTTGATGTTATCGGCGATCCCAGCGTACGGCACCTTTAGAAGGTGCCCAAATACCATAACACGTCTTCGCACACGACTTGTAAGTGAAACTGTGCAGACTGAGCCGTCGATGGTTGTGCTAGCACGAAATCGCAAGTCATTGTGACCGAGAGTTTGAGCGTACTGGTCTTTGTTCAGACTGTGGACCACTACAGATAATACGCTATCACCCAGAAGCTGTATCTATGGTCCGTTCTGCATAGTTGCAATATAAAGCATAGTTGATTTTTTTTTTTGGGGGGGGTGTTTTTTTGTGTGGTGGTTGGACAAAAGGGATTGACTTGTTACCGTAATAGCCAGGCATACTCAGATACAAGCGATAAACCAAGACAGTTTTGCTTTTTGATAATCGTCAAGTGGTGTGGTTTTTGTTACTTAGTAAAATTTCTTATTTGTGCTTTGAAAAAATATGGCCTTCTTTAAGACGTACAGGGTACATTTGAATCAAGCAATTTTTAATTATTGATCTGGGAAAACAGTCACAGATAGCTGACAGTTTAAGAACTTCAGACGAGTTCTTCGGTTGATATTTTGATTTTAGAGCACCTTTCATTGTTGCACAAAACTACGTCTAGCACAGACAATTCTATGTCTAATTTCCTTACATCGTATACTAAATTATTCATAACTTATCCATAAGCCCAGTTATTTGAAGTATTTATTATTGATTAATTCTACAATGTGAACGTTTATGACAGATTCAGGATAAGTACCATCACTGTTTTCATTCCAATTCCACATCATAGTTTCCTTCTTGGAAAACTTGAGAATATAAAAAAAAAAGTGTTTTTTGTTTACCAATTTAATACCGTAGTCGGTACTAAGAAAAGTTATCGCAAAGAATTTAATATATCTTCTGTGACTGTCAAAGTATTTTTTTCATATATAGTTGATGAATACCAAGAAATATATATATATATATATATATATATATATATATATATGAATATATATATATGAAGTCAAGACTTGGAGGCGACACTCTGTTTCATGCTAGATGCAATCCTCAGGCCACATATACATATTTCTTCATTCACACACACACATATATATATATATATAAATGAACATAAAAGTCAACACTTAGAGGCGACAGTCTGTTTCATGCTAGATGCAATCGTCAGGTCACATATACATATTTCTTCATTCATATATATATATATATATATATATATATATATATTTCCTCAAACTATATAACTATTGCTTCGCAGACTCATGCTTTCCAGCCTTTTGGAAATCCTCATCTGTTGTCCCTGTTGTTTAAGATCTCTAGAGAACCTCCTGATCCTCTATCTACCGTCTTATCAGTCTCCTACGAGGCTGTAATCAATGCCGAAATAGTTAAGCATCTTACACCCTATGATCTACTCTCTCACAAAATTACGGCCATAAATGAATTTGTATAGCAATCTCTTGATAATAGCGATGGAGCTCAAGCTGTGGCTCTAGATATCTCTAAGGCGTTTGACAGGGCTTCCTACATAAGCTTCAGGGCGACGGTATTACAGGGCGCTTACTTGATTTAATCCAATTATCCCTATCTAATCGGGAAATAAATGTCACCCTGAACGGACTTTCTTCCGATTCCTGTCATAGTAACGTGCGTGTTCCCCAAGGCTCTATTCTGAGATCCTACGCTGTTTCTGATTTCCATCAATGATCTTCCTGACGATATAATTTCTCAAATAGACATATATATATATATATATATATATATATATATATATATATATATATATATATATATATATATATATAATGAAATTAAGAAGACGGAGAGTTTAATTATCAATTTAGTTTATAATTTTATTTCACGAACACCAAGATGTTCATCTCAACAGAACGACAACCTGCTACAGAAGCAGATTTTTTGTTCTGATGAGATCATCATTTCGGTGTTCATGAAATAAAATTATAAACGAAACAGATGATTAAAGTCCGCGTCTTCTTATTACCATTTTAATCCTCTGTAGTCTACACTGAGTTCTCCCTGTATTTATATCCTCCTCGGAATTACCCCTTCCAGTCACAAACTGGTAAAACGTATAATATATATATATATATATATATATATATATATATATATATATATATATATATATATATATATATATAATTAAATGTATTCATGTAAGAATGTGCGTCGGTGCACATATCAATTATTCTCGATTCGTAATGTAAGTCAGCAAAGATTTCTTGAAATTAAAACCCAGATTCTAAACGATATACAATACTCCTTCTCTCGGGAAAGCAAGTCATTTGTAATACTTTGAAACCGAAGTAACAAAAATCTTAACGAAATACTGAGGAAGAGACAGCAAG